>JAUZNJ010033069.1:0-13355 GCA_034780135.1 Jordanella pulchra
ACACCTTTTGAATGCAATTACTGAAATAAATCTACTTTTTCATGGTATTCTAATTTTATGACCAGCACCTGTAATTACTAAAAGTGCTTTGTATGCAGGTGACAAGTTATGTCTGAGACCACCTCCTCTGTTAAGTGATGCTTTGTCCAGGTTAACAAAGATGGCTTCCTTGACCCCTCTTTCATAACATCTGTATTCCTTTGCTAGAATATGGATGTTGTTGTCCTCGAACAAGAGTCCTTTAGCGTTCAGGTGTAGCAGGACAGCTGAGTCCCGTCATGCAACAACATCTTTACAGACTGGTTTTCTAAAAGTGGTGATCAAGGTAGAAATGTGCAGTAAAGCAGTGGCTGATGACATAAAGTTACCATATAGTCTTTTTTAAAAAAGGTATATAGTACTTTGTGTTGGTCTATGATACAAGTTTCACCTGAATACTTGCAAAATTGTGGTTGCAATGGGACAAAAAATATAGATAAATATATATAAATAGAGGCCATTGCTATTTTTTTCTGTTTTTTTTTGTTTTTTTTTTCTGGATCTTGACTGAGCTCAACCAAAATTTTAAAGGTCTGAGTCAGTAGATTCCAGCTAATATTGAAATAAATTGTGAGACACGAGGAAGTAATACCGTGTTATCCTTCTTTGATTAAAACATTTTGACAGACTGGATTTTTATTTGTACACCCATACTTTTAATCAGTATTAGACAGCACAAAAATATGCCAACAGGTGTTGACATATGACTAACAGATAAAAAGGAGTCAAATCTTCACCATATTGAATGACTAACTCGTTTCAAAGGTATCAGTTAGGAAAGTGCTTGAAGGTCTATGTAATTCTCTTTCTATTACTGAACTTGTCTTATTTCACCCCCAGGGAATGTATCCAGAGTCCAATGGTTTAATTGACAACAATATGTTCGATCCAGAATTTGATGCCTCTTTCAGCCTGTCGAATTCTGAGAAAAACAATCCTGCATGGTACCTTGGACAACCAGTGAGTTTGACTTTCCAACGAACAATAAGTTGAGCTTGAACTGAATTATTTATTATATAATTTTCTTTTGTGTTCAATTAAACATTTTGTTTTACTACCAAGGTATATTTACATTTAGATTTTTTGTTGGCCAATTCAGAGGTGAAAGCATAGGCAAAAAATGCAAAGGAAAGGTTTGGGAAATGTTATCCTTCAGCTGAAGGGGGACAAGACCACTGCTTGAAAATATTGAAATGAATATGTATTGCTTGAGCTTTTTGTAAGATATAATGTCCTATATTTCTCAATAGATTTGGCTCACTGCTATGCACCATGGTCTGAAATCTGGGACTTTTTTCTGGCCAGGATCAGATGTCAAAATCAATGGAAGTTTCCCTGACATCTATCAGAATTACAGTAGGTAAGGTTCAGGGTTGCAGCATTTTTTTTTTAACCAAAGTCGTTAGCATTAATGGAAAAATAGTGACATGACTTAGATTTGTTGCACTGATGCTTCTTGTCCTGTGGTGTCCAATGTCTCAATATTAAACCGTGAGTGTGATCAGTGGGAATCTTTGTTGGCTTCCCATAGCAGTACTTCATGCAGGCGTCAAAGCACTTGGCAAACCTAGAATCAAGTATCAGTAATTTGGATCAGTGCTGAAAACAAACAAGTTACATGCAGCACCTCTAAGATACCTATGCTTGTAGCCCTATAGAGACAACTCGCCTCATTCCCACCATCCCCTAAGACCCAGCTTAATTTAGAAATCAAACATTTAGCTGCTGTTGAGTCTGCTCAATAATAAGTAGAAGCCAGGATGAGAGCTATTGATTAGAAACAGGATACAGGAATTTTTTTTTTCCTTGTGGAGCAACGTCTTAATATAGCAGCCATTAAGTGCTAATCATTTGAAAAGGTCAGGAAACTGAAGCATCTCATTAGAGTTCAGAATGACGTTTCTGCAGAATATTGCAAAATGGAAATATCAGCTATTTATAGATGATGGAGATCAAAATCATTGTTAGTTTACACGTCTGACAATTTCATAAAGAGACAAAATGCACCTCTGGATCAACTAATGTTATACCCAACAGCTTTTATTACTATTCCAAGGATCCATATATATCTGTGTGTGTGTGTGTATAGATTTGTAATGTATTTGATGTCTTATTTTAGCTTTTAGGAGAAGGCACCTGTTTACCATTACTGGCAGAGAGGGGAGAGTGCACTCAATATATTTTATTTCTGTCTAATTGATTCTTTCACAAGCCTTTTTATCCGCAGCAGAACATCCAGTAAACAACACAGAAATACAATACGACAGGATGTTCTCAGATTTGTACAGTAAAAAAAGACAAGCAGCTTTTGACTCAGATGGTTTTTTAAGACATTCTCAGGAAGTTGAGTTGTTGAACCTTTTTAACAGTTCCTGGGAAATTTAGAGAGAATGGCAACCAGAGCTGTGAGCACCAAGGACTGTGATAGAACATACTCTCTTAAAACAATGCTCCTTAATGATGAGAGGCTGTCGTTTCCTGAAGTTCTTTCTACTTTTTGGGGTTGAGAATACAGCAAGCTGAGCCCCTTTCAGACGATCATCTGTGAATTTAATTACAGAAAATAATTGTGTACAGTGTGAGATGTATGGTGAGTAGAGGCTAGGTTGCAGCACAGAGACATGTGGTAAACTGGTGCTGAGTGAGATTATAGTAGAGGTGAGGACAGATTCAGAAAAATAGGATGGTTAGTCAGAAAGTCTTTAATCCAGCTTCTGGTTGGTAGGGTAGACTGAAGTTTTAAAGTTTAATGTTTAGGATGTCTCAGGTAATGGTGTTAAAAGCAGGGGAGTATTAGTGATGGCCAATTTGTCAGTGTCTAGAATGAATGTTGTAGAGGAGCTTTTATTCTCTGAGCACACAAGGAAGTCATCCAGCTCTATTGCTAGTAACACTTCTTTCATTGTTGTTAATACCTTAGTGTTAACTTTGTGGGTTATACGATTTTGAATCAACAATTGCAATGGGCCATTATCCAAGACCAGGTGTTCAGTTTTGCCTTTAAAGGGTAACCTGGCAGCTGTAATCCCTCAACTGGGATCACCGCTACCAGCAGTGAAAACATCTTTGTCCTCTGACCTACATAACAAGCATTTATTGCAACACTAGCATGCTAGTTGAAAGGTATGCCATAGAGTGACCTCTGCTTTATTCCCAATTTTCTAATTACAAAAAATGATGTCATAACAACACTCCCAACAACTGTCATTTGTTATTTCTGGTTCTTTCCCTAATTTGGGCATGTCCATAAATGAGAATGAGTTAATTTCTTTGGGCACAAATCTAATGGTATGTCAAGTATAAATGTGATCTTTTACAAACTAAAATACTAAAGACATGGTTTACATTTATAATGCTGCAAATCAAGATGGAGGTCATGTTTCTTATTCTTATATTGTTTGAAACCATTTTTGTCTGAAACCTGAATCTTAATAAGCTGGTTTGATGTTTAATTGTGATTCCTTTTTCCAAGATCACTTTATACAAGTTTTATTTGCTATGGAAAATGAGTTTTATTTACTAAAATACACCTGTGAAGACTGAAGTAGTATCAAAAACATTTTGGTCTTCATGTAAGAAAATTCAGGTTGACTTTTAATTTTTGTGAGGAAATGTTTAAAACCTCCCTGTTTAAACACATGTCAGCCTTATCAGCTTAAATCTTAAATCAAGCAGCCTACCTATGACGTTCTTTCCTGGCATTTATAACCTTAGTAAAATCTAACTGAGGCATGCTTATCGTAATTTCTCACCAAGATATAGCTATTCCATCTGCTTTAACGTCTTTTATGTTCTAAAGAAGTTTTGTGACATCAATTCATAGAGTATTTCTTTCCAAATAAGATAGGATTAACATTTGCTGCAAGTCAGTGGAAAGTTTCATGAGTTACAGGCTTATTCTTAGAGAAAATTAGATTGTATAATTTATATTACCGCAGTATTTTAAACATGTATGAAAAACAAACCAAAAAATGTAGCTCTTAAGACTAAGAAAAGTTAGTGCAACTGAATTCAGCTCATTTATTTATCTTATTTAAAAGATTAACCAATTCCCCACCATCTTACCAAACCAGGATCAAATTTCAAGTTAAACACTTTTTAATATGTATTTTCTGAAGGCCAATAAAGTAAAGCAGCATCTCTAAATTTGTCTGGAAGCCAGTCTTCTTTAATAATTGCCTTAATTCCCAAGGTGAGAACACACAAAAAAAGGGAAAACATGTAATTACTTTCCTCCACTGTGTTGTTCTGTAATACAAACAACACAAAAATGTAATAGATTATTTAAAATTCGTTTCATCATTGTATGATAATGATCCACTATAATCAAATCCTATTTTGGATAAATTAAACTAAATCATTGTTACAAAATGTCTTGTCAGGAAAGGCCTATACAACTTCAAATATCTAAAATTGGTGATGATCTAAGGCCTCTTCACACTTTGACCAAGTGGACAAAGAGCATGAAGGAATGGGAATGATTGACTTCCTTGAAATTTTGGTTTGTCTCATTTGGTTTGCTCTGAATAAACTGTGTAGTACTAAATAATCACCTTCATCCTTTGTACAGACTTATAAAAAACAGCTACATTTAGAACGTCAGTCATTTTTTTTCTTTAAAACAGGCAACCTCGACAGGTTTGACCACTTTAGATCAAGAGCTATTAAATTCACAGCAATACGTGAGGAGGTATTGTGTGGAGATATTAGAATCACGAGACTCAAAGCAGCTGAAGCGCTGACAGTTTACATGACGGAGTAAACTGTCAGCGCTGATACTCTATGACTCAGCAGCGAGTCAGTGTGAAGGAGGAGCAGAGTTCGAACGCAATAGAAACCAACTAAGAAAATGATTTATTACCAGGAAAATAAAGAATTAAGCATAACCGAATGTAATGAAAATATAAATTTTATTCAGTTGAATAACGTTTTTATAAAACAAACTGGACCAATTAAGTTGTGCAAACAATATCCTTTTTAGTTTGGATTTCATATATGTAGATGCACTTCAAAACATTAATTAGTGCTGTAAAATTCAGTTAGATATTTGCCTGACTGCATCAACTACCCACTCATAGGCATCATGTAATGAAACTGGGGAGGAATGACTTCCTGCCTGCATAAAGAAACCTACAGCAAAACTAGACTCATATTACAGTATAAAGACATCTATTGCAAATTACTAATAGTGTGGTAAAAAAAGATTAGAGAAACTACTGGCCTAAGTATAATTTCTAAGAAGTAAAAAAACAACAACAAAAAAAAAAAACAGGCAGCCATAACTCCACTTAAGGACTGTCTAGGAAACAGAAAGAATAAAGAACAGATTTTCTGGACTAAGTGTGTCTTCTATAAAAAATGACATTAATATGTTGAGATGACAAAGATAATGAACACAACATTTAAGAAAAATGTATATAAATGTAAGGTAGCAGTAGAAAATTATCTTGATTAAAATGAAATCATTAGCTGTTATCAACAGCCATGATGGTATATTCATAATACAACATTTCTACTTTATGTGGTGGCCTGACTTACAAAGAAAACAGTATAACATAAAAAATACAAGTTGTCTATATAATTTATAATTTTAATACATTTATTGAAAAACTCAGTACTTAGTACTACTATCTTTTTTTCAGTAAAGTGCCATTTGAAGAAAGAGTATTTACTGTTCTGAAGTGGCTGCAGCTGCCAGATGATAAAAGGTTGGTATCGGTGCAATAATGCTCAACTTATCACTTTTACACTCTTGACATCAAAATTATCATCTGGTTTTTTAATTCTACTATAAAACAATCTCTCAGGCCTGACTTCTACACACTGTATATGGAGGAACCTGATAAATCCGGGCATAGCTTTGGTCCCGTCAGCGGAGGGGTAAGGACAACTGAGTTTATTATCAAACTCAGTAGATGATTCACCTGCTATTTAAAAGCTTATCATAAATTCGCTAATTAAGTTGAAGTATATCTTAGGGTCAAGGAACTCTGATTTCTCTAATCATCAATCAAGCTCTCATACTATTTGATCATTATTTTTTTCCTTGAATGCAACCAACCATTGTTTGTCATAAAAGAGGATTAGCCTTTTATTGCACAATAAAAACGTTTTCAAGTCCATTTATGGGCTATGTCTTATTACTGAGTTTAAACTGTCATTTTTAAGAATTTCATTCTTTGTATGAATTGTCTCTATATTCTGAAAACAAAACATAATATGTGTATATACAGTCAGGATGTAACAGTGACACATCTCATATGTGCAGCACCTCATAGACCTTGGTTCATTTTGAAGTACTAAATAAATTGAGGTGGTATTTTATACAGTAGTATTTTAGTTTGAGGAATCTTTCTCAGTAGAAATTAATGGATGAGATTAGTCAAATCTATTGTCTGGTCAATAAAACCTACAGAAAATCTTAGGGTTTTGCCAACAGTAATTAAAATGGGTATGATTACGTGATACATTTATAGTGAAGGTTGAAAGCATTGAAATTAGTAATTGATATGTGTGTCCCTGAGTGATGCAAGTTTTAATCCCAATGCTAAATGTGACCTTTGTGGTGAAGATCGATATGGAAAGAATTGTTTATAACATTTTCTGTAAATGATAGCCAGGCTTGCATATATATTTCAATTGTTGAGCTATTACTAGGTATTACAATCCCTTAATTAATCAGCACTTGGTGAGGTGTTAGGACTAGAGGGGTAAACGCTTCATAGGGTTCTTCAGGTGGGCACCCTCCATCTTTGGTGTCTTGTTGCTAGTCCCACGACATCTCCTGAGGGCTCAATGGTAACATCTGGCGACCCAGATTTGCCCCCCTCTGCTTTTACCCCTCAGTGGTCATCTTGTAGTCCAGTTGCAGTCCCTTCTTTTCATCCAGATCCAGTTGCTGCTTCATTTAGCTGCTTCTGATAGTCACAGCTTGTTGAAAGGCTTGTCCTCTCACTCTCATTACTTTAAGCAGCTTGGTTGTAGATGTGGCAACAAACCTTCTACATCTGACCTCAACAGGAAGCACCTGGCCATGCCAACCGCGTTGTCCACCGTCTGCTGTTAAGTTGGAGTACTTCAGTCATTTCTGCTCAAATGCTCACCAACTGCACCTTCACAGGGTACAGGTAGCTCCACTACGAAAAACAGACTTCTGTGAGTTTGACCATAAGTCTAGATCTGGACTGAGACTAGTTGTAACAATCTCACGCGGGAAACTAAGTCTCTGGTTCAAGTCGACCCGCATTTTCCAATCCCGGGCCCTGCCTAAGAGGGTTGGTGGTTCCACATTCATTGCAGGCTTAGCTTGAAGTTCTCTTACTCCTACAAATGTGGTGGATGAGTGTCTGGTGGAGGGAGGGCATTGATGTAAGTTCTCCTTCTTTCCAAAGAGATTGCCAGTTGTCATAGCACTTAGTTGTCAAGAGGAATGTTGACTCAGTCCTCTTCAGAGTAGCTTCTAATGTTTTTAGTGTTCTCCTATGAACTCCTACATCTTTCCTGAATACTGAAGCTGTTTAAATGCTTGTCAAAGTTCCCAGACGATCTGAATCACTGCCCAAAGGGGTCATGTGGTATTGCAATAGCGAGGCTTCGGACATCATCGATTTTAGCTCCTCCCCTTCTTGAAGCGAACCTCAATACGCGCTTTGTGGAAACACCCCCTCCACTACTCGACACACGCCATTAAGCCTCAGCTCATCTCATAACATCACTATTTGTAACCTTTTCAGTGATTGTTTTCTCTTTGCACAACGATGACTTATTTTATCCCACTTTCAAACCACCTGTGGTCTCTGTCCAAAATCTGTGCATTTTTTTCTTTAATGGTATGTCTTTTGCTCTTGAGGTACAAGTGTACAGCTGAATTTCACCCAGAGCTGCTGCTTCTTCAACACTCTGCCATGCATCTGTGTAGCTGTTGGTTTCTCCAATATAGGAGGCTGTGCAATCCTTGCTGAACAAGATCACATAAGCTTAGTTTTAGATGAGTTTTATTGATCTCACAGCGGAGAAATTCACATTTAGTTTGGGTGTTTAGTTTTTGTCTAAGTGTGTTGTTGGGTTTTAAATCCACCAGTGTGTTGTGTTTAGAGGAAATCCTTCTCAATTTCCCATTAATTCAAACAGATATGGAACTACAATGTTTTTGCGTCTCTTTTTTTCTCCTCTGTTAGATGCAGTGTTGTTCATCCCGACCGACTTAACAAAGGCCCAGGGTGATAACCACATGCCTTCAGTGATTTCCTAACATGTTTGTGTTCTTATTGTCTCCTCTCCTTTAATGAGGAGATATTGTCTGCCCACTAAGTCTGTGTTCTGACAACAGAAAGATAGTATTCCAGTGGGTGATGTGAGTCAAACTGCAGATATCAGTCTGTATGTGTAGGTTTCCCGCAAACCTCAGTATTCAGACTTCCATTGTCCTGATTGTGCACAGTCCCGAAATGAAACATGTTGTTCTTGGCACCCTCTCTATTAAACTAGATGTTTCTGTCCACTGTGTTGATGTCCATGGGGAATCCCTCAACTTCCTGGAAACGGAAAGTGTCACCCACATGTCTAGACCAATAAATTAGTTGTCTTTTGTTGTAGTATGTGTCGAGGGCTCTGCTCTCTAACCCTTCAACATGGAGGGAGAGCAAAAAGAGCAGGAAGAACAACACTGCATCTAATACTGAGGATTGTAGTTTCATACATGTCAGGAATATCTGCAAAACTCTGAAGAATATTCTCTAAACACAACATACCAGTATATTTGAAGACTAAAATATTTAGATTTTGGGCAGAGCGGATAGGTGTTTGAAAGAGGAGAAAAGTAAGCCATCTTTGTTAAAAGAGAAATACCATCACTGTACAGAGGGGCAGGTTTGTGCTTTCAGCTTCCAAAGATTTACAATGCAGTCATGGAACTCATCAGAAAGAAATAACATGAACACACTTATAATGATTCAAAAGGCCTAACACATAGCGCACGCACAAAAAAAGACCCCAACAACGCAGGAGAATGATGGTCATATCTAGATTTTATGGTGACATTGGACCTCACAATTACCTCTATAAATATTTAAATGTATAACAGGTTTTTCATATCAGGAACTCCTTGTTTGTTGGGAAGGACATTTAGCATAATCAGGTTCTCCACACCTTTTTGTTTTCGTAAAAAGGGCATATTTTTTAGGCCTTGATCTATAGTATTCTTTAGCTTTCATATGACTATGATCTATGAGTCTCTGTGAGACAGTTTCTGATGCAATGGACTGAAATGGGGTTTGCTTTAAGTTGCATTCTGCCTTTCTTTTGACTAACTCACCGTAGTTTATTAAAATCCTCCTCCATACCCACTTCTCCTCTCTAAAATTAGCCTTCTGCGTGAGAGCAACTATTTTCAGTGCTTTTAATTTTATGCAGTCATTCTGTTATAGTCAAATGTTGGTTATACAGAAAGCTGCTTGTAAACAGTGATGGTCCATTAGGAGTAAACAGCACATAAGCACATTTGTCAACGGGTGGCTTTCTATTAACACCAGCCACAGAAAATGTAAGCAGAAAATGTTAATGGGACTAAATGATGTCAAACATAAAGTACATGTCTCTTTCTTACTTTTTGAAGTGACCGCCAGCTTGAGTTTTACAATCAAACTTTTTTTTTCTTTTGCAGGAAATTAAACTAAACTGGATTCGGTTTCATTTCCTGCTAGATTCTGTAGATTTTATGCAGGATTTTAGGTATTCCTCTTACGTAAGCTTCACAGTCCTGGACTCTTTTGTGTAATAGTAAGTCACTGGGACCTAATGGAGGTCAAAGTGTAGTTGAGGGGTTTGAGTTTGGTGTCGATGGGTGCTTTTCTACTGCAACAGAAACACACCACAAAGGTTCAGTACTTGAATCAAGCGGGTCATTAGTGATAGTTCATTGAACAACAGCACAAAAGGAATTCTATGATGATATAAAGACAACTTGGCCCTTAGTCACCTAAAATAGCATTGGTAACAGTTATTGTACTGAGGAGTCCGTGGCTCACGGGGTAAGATTCATCCTGGGTGACTTGTTCAAGCCCCTGCTCTGTCCATCACAGTCATTGTGTCCTTGGGTATGACATCTCACCCTCCCTGCCTGCTGTTGGTTGTCAGAGGCCTTGGTGTCACCAGTTGTATGGCAGCATTGCTTCTGCCAGTCTGCCACAGGGCAGCTGTGGATAAAATGTATCTCAACACCATCAGCGGGTAAATGCATGTATGAATGGGTAAATGACCAAATGCAGTGAGAAGTACTTTGGAATCCTCCAACTTGATAAAAGACTACACAAGAAATGGTTATTTGGCATTTACATTCATTGTTTGGAGTGAATTATTGTATCCCTGTCATATAAGGTACATATAAAGCCCAATCTTTAGCTCATCAGCGAACAGCTGTTTCAGAGAAGTATGCAAAAAGTGCCTTGGTCAGATCAAATCCCAATCCCCGCAGTCCACTCATGATGCTATGATTTTGTCTTTTATCTGCCGGTACTATCAGTGTAGTTATGAACTGCGCCAGTGGTGTCATGTTCACACGAAGCTTCATGAAATGAGTGATTCGTTTAAGCAATTTGGCCAAATGGTTCAAAGGCCTCATGAGGCTTCATCTCACCATCACTAGATACAAAGCACCACTAACATTAAAAAGTGACCAAAACATCAGCCAGAAAGCATAGGTACTGAGAAGTGGTCTGTGGTCCCCACCTGCAGAACCACCCCTTTATTGAGTGCTAATTGCCAATAATTTCCACCTGCTGTCTATTCCTTTTACACAACAACATGTGCAATCCATTGTTAATCAGTGTTGTGGATAATTGATTTCTCAGAAGTTTGTTTTGATTGAAGTTATATTCTGTCGTTTACATGTTCCCTTTTCTTTTGAGCAGTGATATGTATGTATGTATATATAGATAAATACAATATATCTTAAACCCAATAAAAGTCCTACTTTCTGAAAAACTACAGGACCTTTAAATAACACTGGAATCATCCATGTAAAACACTTTTTGCACTGTAGTTACCAAAACTACAAGCACAAACTCTAGAAAAACATTTAAGAGATAGACAAATACTCAAGTTTAACATATTTCAAAAGAAATGCTCCTGTCTGGTCCTGAAGATTACAGGTTAATCTTAGAATCGTTAATTCATCGAAGGCATAGTTAACAAAACTGCTACCTGTGTATGAACATTTTTAACTACTGTCTCTAGATGTAAGACATTATTACTCCAACTTAAAGCCCATCTGCTGTTTGATGTCAGAGCAGATGACCCCAGTTGCTAAAACATTAATGTTCTGTTTCCAGGCAGCAGATGTTTTAGGAGATCAATTTGATTTTCCCCTTTTATACCAGAAGGTGTGACTTATTGTGTTCTCATGAATAAGGGTGGGCGGAAAACAGACAAAGCCTCCATTTATCCTTAAATAACCAATGACGTGTTTCAGGGAAAACCAGCTGTAGCTTGCTCAGAAAAAACATTGGATAACTGGGCAAACAAGACTGGAATCAGATGTTTTAAATATGTACAATTTCCAAAGGCTTAAACAGCACCATTGTCTCCTCCACTAATTGTGTCAGTAGTAAAATTGTGGTGAATCAATTCGTAACATTTAAGATTTTGTTCATTTCTTTTTTTAATCATGTTTTTTTTTCTGTATCAGGAATAAGGCTACTGTATAATGAATGAAAGTATCTGAGCACAGTTTATGAATCCTTATCATGTATATGGATTTCACAAATTTTGGGTACTTTAAATAAGCCTGCTCTGATCAAGTTTTGTTGTTTTTTCTAGGCATTGTAAAAAATTAGGAATTATACTCTCCACACATGTGATTATTTTGGGTAAATCATTAGATAACTGTTTGTTTTCCAACCATGGAAGAAGTATTCACACCAACTAATGTATATACATCTTTACTAAAGCTGTTTACTCAGCTCTGTGAAAGTCATTTCACTGCCATAAAGTTAATTTTTAACTGAAAATCATAATTCTGTCCACGTTTTAACATCTATCTCCTTGCTTTATACAATCAAACATTTAACAAAATATCTCTGGAACTGTACATTTAGCATATCATTGAATTACTTAAGCTCTACAAAATGTAAGCAGTAAAACTGTGTTTTATTTTCTGAATGTTTCTTATATTTTCTCCAGATAATTACAGCTTTGCAAGGAGTGGATAAAATATTGGGTCAGCTCATGAACGGCCTCAAGCAACTTGACCTACATCGCTGTCTCAACATCATCGTTGTTGCTGACCATGGTAACCTAAAACATACTGGTCAATTATATATTCTAAATATTGTTTCACGTATCAGTATCTAAAATTGGTTGTTTCTTTGAATTCTCAGACTATAGAGACAGGAATAGGAATAGAAAAAGTCCAAGGCTGGTTTCCTGACAAATAAAACACTGTAGACTGATGTTAAGCACCCAGCGACTATAAATATAATCACTATTCCCCCGGCAATGTAAACGCCACAGCAAAGCCTGCTTTTTCATGTGGCTGGGTACCAGGCTTACTCCAGGTTCTTTTTCCACTAAAGGAAAATTGTGGCTTTATGTCAAACTTTAGTGACCTGCATCTGTGTCAGTACACTTTAGATGAGGTTTTTAACTGAGTCACTCTGCTATGCCTGTGCAAAGGGCTGAATTTTAACTTCTGGTGGGTCTAAGGTCCCCATTTCACTCATGACAAATCTCCTTCAGCATTACAATTTGGGACATTGGTTTCTGAAAAAGAAAACATTTTAGAATGATGCTCCCATGAAGATTTTCTCTTATAAAAAACAAAACAAATAAGCCTTGTCATTTATTTATCTAAAATAAAGAACAGTCCTCCCCAGTGAGCCATACTAAGTCTGCTTCTTCTGTGTGAGTCAAGCCAGATTTCTATTGTGGTTGAAGGATGGACATCTGGCTGTCGTCCTGCAGAACCCTTGTTAGAAATAAATGTATGCACATTGATAAACCAACAAATACTTTACAGGTATGGAAGCAACTAGCTGTGACAGGAAAGAGGTGATGCAGAACCTGGTGGGGGATATCAGCAATTATTTTGTGTATGAGGGGCCATTTGGACGCATCCGAGCCAGAAATAAGGATTTTGTCTGTAAGTAATTGCTTCAATGCTACACTGGCTCTGGTTTTTCTCTGTGGCAAAAAGTAGCTGCTTTAGCAGCATTTTGAGGGGCATGATACAGAAGATTTATGATCGAGAGAGAGAGAGAGAGAGAGAGAGAGAGAGAGAGAGAGAGAGAGAGAGAGAGAGAGAGAGAGCGAGAGAGAGAGAG
>JAUZNJ010033070.1:0-13354 GCA_034780135.1 Jordanella pulchra
TGTTCAGTGCTGGACATTCACTATTACTGTCTCACTACAGATGTACCAACCGCTGTGGTCGATCCCCGCTGACGCTCTGGTTCTGAAAATTCATACAAATAAACTTAAACCTTTTTCTATCCTTATCTGGCTCGAATTTTGGGTTCTCAGTACATGCCTGTTACAAATAGAAGGAATGAAGAACTGGACAAAATGACTGTTCAGGAGTAATTTATGAAAGAATGAATGTGAAGAAGAAACAAAGACACAAGGGAATGATTGAAGAAACAACACAGTCTTAGGAAACACTAATGTCTCTAAGACAATGAGATTGGAAACAGTTGCTTGAAATATGAATAACTTTTTTGTTCTATCCATTCCCAGATTTCCCAGACTGCAGAGGATCCCTTAATCAAGGAGCCTTAACAATGTGTATGTGTAAAGGAAGAAAGTTTTCTCAAATGGGTCGCATCCAAAAGATATGATAATCAAAAATAGATTAAACCAATGCTATTCAACTGGATAGATTCGCATTTTGGTGAAATCATTAGTTCATCCCTATCCTATTAGTTTTATCTCTTGGTCCCCCTCCAACATCCTGCAAATAGACGCACACTGAATGTGTGGCATTCCTCTACTGTAACATAATTACACTTATTTAGCAGCTCAGCATATTGTAGAGGTATTGTATTGTATGGTAAGAGAATTCACTTAGTTACATGTAAAGGAAGAATCAGGCAGTATAGTATTGGATGTACAGCATATGTAGACCAGCAGGAGCCGGTGGAAATAAAAAATTGCTTCTCGTTTTTTTCTAAATTACTACAAGTAAAAGCAGATGCGACCCTGAATTCAACTGGTTGTGTCCCCCAGTGTTTCCATTTTCCTTTAGGCTTGCTTGTTATCACCCTGGCTCAAGCAGCCAACCTGCCCTCTCTTCAATTTTTTTTTGTCTTTTGTGGAGGAAGAAATTGGCAGAATTGAGATTTCTACACACTGTATACAAGCTGTTCCTAGAATCGCTTTTTTTCTTTCACATATCTGCTGGTGTTTTCAAGCTCAAACAAAACAGATATGAACACCCTGTTATCACTAAATAATTCAGGAGATGGTTCAATTTGAGAAGTACCCAACCATAATGAATGATGAGTGTTTAACAACAAAAACTGCAAGGGACCTACAACAGCACTAAAAACAAGTCACGGGTTATTGCCTAATGATCTTAGATTTTCATCTTGCATACAGACTGCTATTTAAATTCAGTTCTGTCTGATGTCTGGGTTGTGCTGACAGGCAAAAACTTTTTAACAACTCCACCCAAACTCAACCTCTTCAGCAGTACCTGTTTTTTACATTCTATTTTCAGGAGCCCAGCAATAGAGTAACTAATCCTGCTGAATCTGCAGTTGGATGCAACAAATTCTAATGTGAAGTAGATCCCAAAATAAATAGGAGTATATGCATTTGGTTTCTTAATTCAATTTATTTCCTTCATTTTCTCTGATAATTCTGTCATATATTGTTGTTCTTGATTGAATATACACAGACAGGAATTACTTGCTAAAAAGTGTTTTTTAAATGCAAATGAACTCAAGAAAACAACAAAACATCCCGGTGTTAGTAATAGAGGATAGAAAACTGTCCAGAAAAACAATAGTTCATATTTGGGTTCTTTATTTCTGGACTGCAATACATATGAAATAAAATAGGGTTAAGTACATAAACAGTGTACTAAGGATCCCAGCAGAAACTATAGAGAATGTCTTATATACATGTTTATGGTCGAGACCACTGATTCAGACAACTGAACGGAACAGACCACTTATGTGTCAAGTACCACTGCTAATAGATATGATCTTTGTATTCTTTATTACAAGATGAGCAGCAGGCACTGTTAGTTCTGTTGCAGGTTGTGAGACTTCTCTGGCTTTTGTATTTCCAGTGTGACTAATGCTTTTGTTTTGTTGTTTTTTATTTCTCTTTTTGTTATGATCCAGGGTTCTGGCTCTTTTGTGGGTGGTTTTTTCCTGTGCGCCTGTTCCACTTTTCCACCACTAGATGGCGCCAGGTTCCAGTTGGAGTGCGGAGATGTCGTCCATCCCACCTGTGCTGCATTAGCTCATCAAGCTGGCAGTACTTTAGGAGTGGGCCACCAGTCCTTCGGTTGAGTGTTTGCCAATCTCAGTATCTCTGAGCCCCGTTGAGCTAATCTCTGCATTTCTCTAGCGTTCTTTGAACTCTTTGTAATTTTTCTGTGTCCTCTGCTGACTTTAGGTGATTCCCCAGTCGTCCTGGATTCTCTGGAGAGATCCCGGTTTGTTTCTGGTTTCTCAAACCCCCTCGTGACGCCCTGGAAGATACCCATTGTATGCCCCGTTTTTCCATACTCACGGATTCCACGGCTGGTGTTCGAGTTCTCCGCTGTGTCTCCGTTAAACCCGAGCCCTCTCGCTTGTTCTCCGCCACACACCTCCGCTGCCTCTAAACCCTTAAGGAACCCAGATCCCGGACATAGCCAGATTCCCTCCAAAGCTCTGAAAGCATCTTTACAATTAAGCGGTCAACAGATCTTCTCTCTGCTTTGTTGTTTTCCACGTTCCTTGAACTCACCCCTTTGCTCTTCCCCATCAGTGAGCTGTGGCAGTCCGAAGCCGCTGGCTGTCATTATCCCCTGGGTCCATTCACCTTTGCATGTTGTAACATCTGGAAAATAAACCTCTTAATCTGATTCCTCCTCTCCTGTGTTGTGTTCTCCATATGGGCTAATCATTTAAAACCCGACATTGTCATAATGGGTTTACTTTTGAGCTGACAAACCCACATGCAGAACACCAAGACAAGAGTACTCTTAGAATTTAAACTGTTTATTGCAAAATGAGGAACAGAGTGATGTGAACCAAGCCAGGTCCGGGGGGAAAGACTTTGGTCAGCAGGTGCAGCCACTAGAGAGAGAGTAGACTGGTGAGTTCAAAGTCGGTGGGAAAACGGAGTGCTTGAAAGTAAATGGAGTGGTTCTTACTGTCAGGGTGAAATCAAAGTCACTTAGAGGGGGGAATCCAATATCCGGCGTCTTGTTTCCAGTATGGGTCCAGAGGCAATGGAGGTGTGCAGTGGGAAACTGACAGGTCGGTTTGGATGGATGGTTGACTCCAGAAGCGGTGCTGCTGTCAGTAGCAGGACTTTGAGAATCCAGATGAACAACGAGGAAGTAACCAGAGAGTTCGGGCATCCAGTGGGTAAAACACCACGGCGTCACGAGGAAAGAGTTTGACAGGAGAAGCCAGGAGTAGACGGCGTCCAGACTTCCCTACAGAACCTGAAGGCAACGAGGAGAAAAAACACAAAGAGATTAGTTTCTCACAGAAACTAGTTGGCCAGAGATCACTATGATAGCCTTGTAGCTCAGGAAGCTTAGAGGTACCATCTGAAAGAAAACACTCGGCTTCGACTACTGACTGCAGCTGGAATATATACTCTGGAGGTAACGAGAGCTGATGGAAAACACCTGGGTAACCAGAAGCCACACAGGTGCACAGAGGAAAAAACAACACAAAAACAGACTGAGAGTCCCGGATCATGACAGACATGACAGTTTTGGTTTTTATTTTTATGTTGTGGCTTTTTCTATTGCTGTTGTAGTTTTTTATTTCTGTCGTGGCTATTTTATTTATATTGTGGCCTTTTATTTTTGTGTTGTGGCTTTTTTATTTCCGTTGCAGCTTTTGCTTTTGTGTAGTGGCTTTTTTAATTCTATTGTGGCTTTTTTATTTATGTTGTTGCTCTTTATTTTTTGCCTTTTTATGTCTGTTGCAACTTTTCTTTTTGTGTTGTGGCTTTTTTAATTCTGTTGTGGCTTTTTATTTTTGTGTTATGGCTTTTGTATTTCCATTGCAGCTCTTGTCACAGCATATTTTTATATCACATCCAAAAAGTTTTGAATCAATAATTAAAAAGTCCTTAACAATTTTAACAGCTTTTTAAAGTGTAAGTTAGAAAAACAAGTATTTAGCAACAGTAGTTTTATAGAAGTGTTTGGCGTTAATACAATATGGTACTGGTTGTGTTGCTAAAGTTGCTAAAGAACTCGGGCTTTCAGCACTTTTGCAGTCTTCTAGAAGTTTGTTATGGGTAACTGGAGCAGTGGAAATGAATGCTGCTTCTCCATGTTTGGTTCTATTTCTGGGTTTACAGAGTAGGTTTAAACTAGAAGACCATAACACAAAGTGAGCTCATAGTTGCGTAATTACTTCCAGTCTATCCAGTGTAACCAATCCACGAGAAGGCAATCAGGATCAGCGGTACAAAGAAGGTGGTTATCAGCTTGCTAATTCACTCCAGCTTGAGCTGATTATGAATCTGTGAACGCACATGTATAAAGGGGAAGGTTCAAGCTACCAGACCAATCATAGTTATGAGCACCGCATTTCTCCAGTGAGCAACATAAACTCATCTTATTGAAGCATGAGGAGAAGAAAAAGTCTGAATGAAAAGTCATAGTTGGGGTCGGCCGCATTGACTACGAAGGCAGAGAATATGGCACAGTCAGACTCCGTGTCTCTAGCCTCTCCTGAAATCTGGGTGAAGTTCTCCAGGAGGTGGGAGTTGAACACGCTCCGGACCGAGGGCTCAACCAGACATTCCCAACAGACCGTCACTAGTGTCTTGAGCCTGCCAAGTCTGTCAGTCGTCCTCTTCATCCAGTGTGTCCAACTTATCACCAGTTGGTAATTGGTGGACAGCTCTGCCCCTCTCTTCACCTGAGTGTCCAAAACATTTGGCTAAAAGGTCAGAAGATATGACTAGAAAGTCGATTATCGACCTCCGGCCTAGGGTGTCCTGGTGCCAGGTGCTCCAATGGACATCCTTATGTTTGAACCTGGTGGTCATTATGGACATCCGTGACTTACACAAAAGTCCAATAATGAAACCCTGTTCCTTCTAATCATGCCACAGGTGTTGTTTCCCACATAGGTGTTGCAGTCCCCTAGAAGAATGATGGAATCCCTGGGAGGGGTGCTATCCAACACCAACATCCAGACCCCAAGGATACTAAGAATGACTAGTGTTTGGCCAGAAACAGCAGTCAGAGAACTCCCCCTGACCCCCCGACCCCAGGCCACTGGGGGATAGCCCCAAGTCCTGCCACGATTTGTTTTTTTTTGTCATCAAGGGGTTTTTAATTGCACTTTATCTGACCCATCGCCCAGACCCTCTTTCCCTTGGGTAACCCTACCAGGGGCATTTAAGAGCCCGACAACATGGCCTCAGGGATCGTCCATGCTCTGAAACCCCTCCATCACGTTAAGGTGGTGGTTCAAGAAGGGGTACTGCATATTAATCATGTGTCCTTTGGGAGTGATTAAGGTTTGGTACTTTATCAAGTTTCTGCAACGTTTTCTGTTGGACATTTATTTTGTGAAGTATGTCCACTTTGAAAATATTAATTTTATGAGCAAAGGATAAACGTTTCTGTTTCGAAGTAGTTCAGTATTCTACCTCTTCACGTTCTGGCCATAAGCTTTCCTTGCTGCTCTGAATCAATTACATCCAGCAAGAAAGGCAGTGAATGTGAGTAAAATAAAACATGAAAACTGCTGCAACTGCTCTATAATAAGACACTGAACCTCTACCCTGAAACAAGTTCTCGAAACAACATTGCGGGCTCTATGTCCTTGATAGAAAACAACTCCACAAACGATTCAAACACTCAACCATTCATCCATCTTTCTGTACAGCACTGCGTACGGGGACACAGGGAACTGCAGCTTGTTTCAGCTCGCACATTTTGTCACCTTTACACAAGAGTTTGAATAATACAATGGCAAGACTTCACACTGACTCGTGCTACAACAGACAGTTTGGACTGTTCTTTTGTACAGAATCACCATTGGGCCTCTATTCCATTTACAACTTCACAACTTTCTGATATTAGAAACAGGGGTTACACTCAAAATCGGCTTGTGAAAAGCTATAACAAAAAGACCTAAATACATAGTCTTGAAAAACAGTCCTCAGAGATTTCTACTGTTAATTTTTTTCCTTTTTTGTAACTCTTAAATATTTCAGATTAAATACTTAATTAGGAACAAAAGCTACCTACCTGGCCAAGTTTCCTATATTCAAAAATATTATTAAACAGTGCACTTCTTTCAGTTACTCACTTTACTAGGGGAAACATATAAGGAAGACTATCTACTCAGAGACCGATGTTAAAGTCTTTATTTCTGTTAACTGTTAATTATTACAATTTTCTGCATGCAGCAAATGAGAGCACAATATAACTTTTCCAATTCTGCACCAATAGGAACAGTAGGTTCGAGTCAGAGCTGGGACCTTCAGATAACATGACTGCCTGCCGTGGAAATGGGGAATTACGGTGAGAGATAGACCACTTCTCTGAAGGTTTGGTTTGGACCCGCTTTGGTAGCTTGTGGCTAAGGGACCCTGTGCTGCAGAGACATCTTCATCCTAATGATTGCTGGTTGTGTTTTAAAAGTGTGTTATTAAGAGGCTCTAATGGGGATAAAGTCGGAGAACTAAACTCTAGTGGTGGACATTTGTTTTTGAAGTTAGGAGCATAGTTGATGATTTAATACCTGCCAACATAACCTAACGTAACCGTCCTGATCAGACTTCAGCTTATAGCAGATGACAGTTCTCCTGGTCTCCTCCTGGCTGGCAGGCTTCCCCAATCTCTGTCCTCGAGGGCCGGTGTCCTGCAGCTTTTAGGGGTTTCCCTGCTTCAGCTCAGCGGATTCTGATGACTGCAGTTTAGCAGAAGGCAGTTAATCAGCTATCAATGGAAATCAGCTGTGCTGAAATGGGGAACGCTCTAAAAGCTGCAGGACACTGGCCTTCGAGGACCAAGATTGGGGATACCTGACCTATAGCATATGCTGGGGCTATTTACAGGTGAATGGACACTGACCAGTATGAAGATCAGCTCTTCAAAGTATGAGGCCATTGTTCTTGACTGGGAAAAAGGTAGCTTGCCCTCTTCAGATCAGAAGAGAATTCCTGCCTAAACTGAAAGAATTCAACTATCCTGGGGTCCTGTTCACAAGCTCGGAGAGAATGCAGTGGGAGAAATATACTTCTTTTGTAGGATGGCAGGGGACTCATTTAGATTGGGAAAGAAGCTCAGCCATCCAGGAGGAGCTTGAGGTACAGCCGCTTCCCCTCCACTTTGAAAGAAGTCTACCGAGTTGGCTCAGACATCTGTTCCCAACGCCCCTACGATGTCTTCGCTCGGGAGATGTTCCAAACTGGCTACACTAGGAGGAGGCCCAGGGCTATGACCTAGGACATGTGGAGAAAAGTTTGAAGGTTTCTGCTGAAGACTGCTGCTTCTTTATTGTCTTTTTAAGAAAATATGCATGTATCTGTGTCCATTCTGTGCTGTGTCCTTTTAATTTTTCTAAGCTCTCTCTCTCTCACTTACTCCCTTCATCATCACACGAGCCCCACCAATTGTTTTTTTTAAGCTGCTACTGTTCTAGTGCAGAAGATGTTCACTGCCCAGCACCCCCCTCCCTACACACACGTTAATCCATTCATCCATTTATCCATTTTTTTCCGATTATAAGTCAGAGTCAACATTTATTATAAAAGATATAAAATTGAGCAAAATTGTTTTTATTCACAGTTATTTCATTTTCTTAATTAATTCTTAATTCTGCTTTATAACTACAGAGTAAATCAACTAAACCACAAACCCAACATTATGAAAATTGATCTCAGAACTTCTCTTGTGGGTTTTTTCTCAGCTGTTGGCACTGTGCTGTAGATTTACCTCACTGAGTAACAGTCAGAGTTTCATTGTTTAGACAAAAAAAAAACAAACATTGCTCATCAGCAGATCCACTTTTTGAAATTATTGTGCTGTTATTTGATCTCTTGACAGAGAAGCACAAGGGATGAAATGCAACAAAGGTCTGAGGCCAGATTCAAGGACATTGAGCTTACGGGGTGTATATCTCTGCCCTGGACGAAAACCCTTTCCCTCCTACCTCCATCACCCAACTCACCCTTACTCCCACACACTTACACATCCAGAGAAAAATTGCCTCATAAAGCTGCCACAACAAGACTACTGCACCAGGAATGCTGCAAGAATTTTGTTAAGTGCCTGGGAACTAGAAGGTACATCTCCAGCACTACAAATGGGAACATTTGTGATCTGTACATGTGTTTCTAATTATACTCCCTTTCTCCTTTTCATTGTCCTCGCATCGCTTGGTCATAAAAAAAAAAAAGCCGCTTCCATAAGAGAGGCATTATGCACATCTGTTTAGCTACTGGGAGGAAAATGCTCCTTTTTAACCCTTCTCTTTGATTAAATCACAAGGGGAATGCTGATTAAATCACAAGGGGAATGCATGAAGTTTAAATGATCCGATTAATCCCTGTGCTGTTCGGAACTCTATTAAGAATGGAGGGCTAATAATTAAAGCGCCAAGCAGGAACTCGTAGAGATGAAGCCAGATATGTACATGTGCTGACTGAAATTAAAGCAAATTAAGGCTATTGTTTTTGGTCAGCTAAACATTCTTTGATTAGCTATTTCAATTGCTAAATGCCTAAAAATGATAGAGATAATACTTATTTTACTATTGGTGAAGTCAGAAGTTTATATACATGAACATTTCTTTATTTTATGGCAGTTGAAAAAAATCTGCCAATGTCAGATGTGTTATAAGACCTTAAACACACTACTTTGTTTTTGATATT
This sequence comes from Jordanella pulchra, assembly GCA_034780135.1. Taxonomy (NCBI): domain Eukaryota; kingdom Metazoa; phylum Chordata; class Actinopteri; order Cyprinodontiformes; family Cyprinodontidae; genus Jordanella; species Jordanella pulchra. Next base: position 8,710 of record JAUZNJ010033070.1, read on the forward strand.
GTGAAAATCAAAAGAAACATGATCGCCAGATGTCAGAGAAGGTACCACTTTCATCTGCAATCATAGGGAAGTGCAAACAACATAAAAATGCTCAGTCATCGTAATTTTCTATATACAAGAGATCAACGTGTTTTGCTGTGAAATTTATTAATCAACTATAAGACCAAAGAGCTTGGAGGCAGACTGAAGCTAGTAAAATAATGTAACCATTCACAATAAACAGAGCCCAGTTGAGAAATAATCTGAAAGGGTACTCGGTATGGAAAAAGCAATTACTCTTGAAGAAACACATTAACGTTTGATTACAGTTTGAAAATAGACTCGAAGACAAAGACTACACAGGGCCCCATTAATAGTATATCAAAAGTAATCATTTGGGACCCTGATGGTAAAAAACTGTAAAATCTCTGTGCTAAAACAGTGCAGGAAAATAAAGCCAACAATAAAAAAAATGGTAGTAAGCAACTATATTTAAAAGCTTTACAATGTTGGGCACAACCAACCACAGAGATAATGTCATTCATACCAAGTCATTTTAACTGACTTTATTACCAAGAAGATGTTTGTTAGGAAAGTCATTTTCTGATCAATGACTTCATTTTCTGACCATAATCTTCATGCCATGTTCTCCTGTTTTGGCAGTTTTTTTTAAGGAAGCGTGCTTTGGGAAGATGAAACAATAAAGAGAAAAAAAATCTACAATTACCTGAAGTCCTGAATAATCCACATTTTGGACGGGGAAGATACAAAAAAAGGTTAAGTTACAAGCTCTAAGCCACATTTCAGTAAGGAACATAAAATCCAACTGCTCTAAAATAAAAATATAACTGAGAAAACAAAGTTGTGTTGACAATCACCTCCTCCTTAAGCAAGGCTCCATCATCTTCGGACAAGACTGGGCGATTGATTCACCACTGCTCCTGGAACAGAGGCGGGATCCAGCTTATAAAAGAAAACTCTTAAGCCGGATACCATCCAGATGATCTCCACTGAGAAGGTTCTTCTGGTCCATAACACCATCTCCATTCTGTTGACTCTTTCTTCGCACAGAGCAAAAAGGTTTACGAGGTTTCATTCAAATATAGTTGCAATTAAAGTTGGTGATTCGCCTTTTCCCTTTGAGTTCAATCTTAACAATATTCAGACATCCATTTCCAAACTTATTTTTACATAATACTGGACATGTACAAAAGAACTTACTCATGGAAATGTATTTCCTTCTGTTTTCTAAATCTGTTTTGATAGTTGACAGAATGTATGGCCCAACATTACATTTCTGATGCAAGGAGAAAAAATAAATAAAAAATGTGTCTGTAAAATTCAGTGTGCAGTTTTTACTTCTAAACATTAGTCATATGCATCATGAAAAAAATGGCAAAAAAAAGTAAATGGAGTTTTTAAAAATAAGTAAAATAAGTAAAAATGCTTATTTATTGTACTATTAAATGTAGCTTGCAGTTTTGAGAAATTAAGATGTTTGGCTAGTTGACATGGCTCACTAACCGAGAGGTCCTTATAATTTGCCCTGTCGCATTCCAATAATAGTAAAAGGTCATCAATATTTCTGTGAAGGTTGTCAGTCATCCAGGTCATGGTCAAGCTTGGAAGGTTCCGTTTAGTCAAGAGTATGTGCAGTTTTCTAGAAGAATTTTCACCTCTCATCCAAGAGGTTTCTTCAGTTCTAATTAATGCTAGAGAGCAGTGAGACTGTATAGGTAGGTGTGACAAAAGAAATAGGGGAGGAGAAGAAAAAAAACAAAAAGGTGGCTCTGATCCCTTCAACACAATGGCCAATAGAGGTCACCTGGGGGTGTTGATGGTCATCAGGGAGGTTATGATGGGTTGTTAACTCCCTCTTGCAGTGGTTTTGGTCACATGCCTCCTTAAAGTGTGAGTCAGGTGAGAGCAGATTTAAGGTGAATCTCATGGGTAGAGTTCCTAAAGGTGTTCTGTATGTAGGTGACAACTTATGTATAAGACCACTTCGTATGTTAAGGGCTGGTTTTTCCAGGTTAACAAAGATGGCATCTTTGACCCCCCTCTCAAACCATCTGTCTTCCTTGGCGAGAATATGGACGTTGTTTTCCTCAAATTAGTGTCCTTTAGCTTTTACGTGTTGGTGCACAGCAACACAGTCCTGTTTCCTCAGCTTTTCCAACAACACTCCAATGGACACCAATCATTATATTGGATTCCAAACAATACTAAGGTGTTATTCACATCATATCTGAATGTTTACAGGCCTCTCCAAGCCAAAACACACTTTTTCAATTATTTTAATGACCTATGTGTAATATGTGGTACGACTTTTTTATTCCCGCAGGAAACTACGACATTCACAAAGATAACCGTCAAGCTAACGGTAGAAGAACTATGTCGTTAACTTAAATATTTCATCTATGTTTTGAACTTGGTCATCAGGATGATGGGTCTGAAAGATCCCAAGGTCTTTGCAACTGATATTTCCCTATCTGATATTTTCTTGGCTATGTTTGTTTTAATTTCCACAGAGTCAACTTAGCAAAAAGAGATACCAATACACTTTTTGTGTGCTACAAAAATTGTAACTAAGTTTAGGCTTCTACTCACACGTTAACCGCCATATGAATAAATGAGCTGATATATAATTGCCACTCTAAAATTTCCGACATTGTTGATTACATTGCTCTTGAAGTGAAAGTTGTTTCTGGTAAGTAGAAATCTTCAAGGAAATTCTCTGTTAGTGAAAACTGAAAAGATTTGATTTGGGAAAGCCAGACAAAAGTTAGGAATGATTGAATTTGAGGTTTACTATGACATCTAGACACAGACTTTACAGATATAACTTACAACTTAAGAACATAAGTGAACCTCTCTTTCTCTAAATCAAATCTTAGGTGTGCTGCTCCCCAACATTTTTTATTTCTCGTTATTTTTTTCTAAGTAATTTCAGCTGTGTACCACTCCTGTGGTTACTGTCCGTTCTTACCAGCATAAATTCCTCCACAGGTTTAAACATAATTTACTCACTGCCAGAGGATAATTTTGGGAACAAAATTATTCTGCAAATGTATCCATAAAGCGGATATATTACAGCAGGGATAAGGGTAATGATGCTTGGATGTACTTGTACATGAGATCAGTCGACACCAGAGTCTGAAGGCATTACTATTAATACTTTTATTTTCTGGCACTACCAAATATATTTATCAGACTTTTCTCCTCACTACACTACAACACCTCAGTTGAACTGCACTTTCCCCCCACTCTCTTGGTTGTAGGTTGCCTGTTAATCATTAAATAATATTGTTCAGCTGGCTTATCTAAACACACAATGACATTTATGTGGTTCTGTAACGCTCTTGAACTAAGGACCCAGAATTCGAGCCAGACATGGAAGGAAACTTTGAAAAATTTATTGAAAGGTGCAACAGGAGCCGGAACAACAGTGATCGTCAGGGACGGTAACCAGTTCTTCTGGGGAGACAGTTCATATGTGAGTGACCAGCAGTCAAAGATTAAATTAATCTCCAGAAATAAATTCAGAAAGACTAACCTGGGAGGGATGGTGGAAAGCCCAGACGGAAGACGCAGAAGCTGGTAATGTGACCGCTCGGAGTGGAGCGAGAGCAGGAACTTTGCAGGTAGGTCCCTTTAAAGTTGCTTGGTTCGTTTAAGGAAGCTGAGGTGCATAAACCATGTGGAGGGACGCAGACAGAGTTACCTTAAGAGCTTTGATCATTGTTGGGGAGGGAAATTGTATAAGAGCTAAGAGTTCAGAGATGTGAAGACAATCCAGAGCCAGATTTGGGACAGAGCAGGGGTCAAAACCAGGAAATAAGATGAAATGAGACCAATCCAGGGCTGAATCCAGAGACCTAGTCAAAGGGGCAAAAAACGGGCCAAAGCCAAAAATGTAGTGATGTTACGAGATGGGCCGAGGCTTCGAGGCGTGTGTCGAGTAATGGAGGGGGCGTTTCCGCAAAGCGCGTATCGAGGCTTGCTTCATTTAGGGGAGGAGCCGAGAACGATGACATCCGAAGCCTTGCTGCCCGGCTGTACCACGTGACCGCTTCGCGAAGTGGTTCAGATTTTGGCATGGGGTTTGACAGCTTTATAAACCCCACAGGCTTCATTCAAAATGTGGGTTGTTGTAGGCGACTTGCGGTCATTTGAGAGAGTGGATAGAGTTTTGATAGTTTGGACAGCAGGGTTTGGATAATAGTTATTTAGTTTGAGACAGTTAGTTTGGTGTTTGGAAAGTTTCTAGTTGCATTTGCAGATGCATTAGGTTTGCTTATGAGGATCTGTATTTTTCATTGTTTCTTGTTTTCTGTAAAAGTGAGTTGTTTATTTTGCTCCAAGGATTTGGGGTACAATAATAACACCTCATCCGTGCTAAGGCACTACCGTGCCTTTCATGAGAATAAGGAGGAAACTGGAGCAATATTACAAACACACTTTCACAATTTTTGCGGACTATTGTGGATCCAGGACATTTGTGTCTACGCTGTATGTATGGGTTCATGCATGAAATGAATGACTACATTATTGTATGTGTCAGAGAGTGAGAGTGAGAGAGTGAGAGTGAGAGAGAGAGACAGAGAGAGAGACAGAGAGAGAGACAGAGAGAGAGACAGAGAGAGAGACAGAGAGAGAGACAGAG
>JAUZNJ010033071.1:2618-13354 GCA_034780135.1 Jordanella pulchra
TGAAGGGGCCTAATACTGACCCCTGTGGGACCCCGCACTGAAGGGGCCTAATACTGACCCCTGTGGGACCCCGCACTGAAGGGGCCTAATACTGACCCCTGTGGGACCCCGCACTAAAGAGGAGCAGCAAACGACACAAAATCATCCAGTTCTACTAAGAAGGTTTGCTCTGAACTAACCCGCTATAAGGCAGAGGCCTTGACAACCCCGCAGAGCTCCAAGCGAGAAACGAAAACCTTCTGGTCGCCAGTGTCAAACCCAGCAGTTAAACCAAAAGCACAATAATAACAAAATGTACATTGTTAAAAAACCCCTAAAATGGTTGCTTCCGTGCTGTGTAAAGCTTTAAAACCAGATTTAAAAAACCTCTAAAATACAGTGTGTGAGTTGCTTATAAACCACCTTTTAAAGAGTTTTTTTAAATAAAAGGCAGTGTGGAAATAGGCCTGTAATTTTCAAAAATATCAGGATTAAGACTAGGTTTGATAAGAAGAGGATGAATTACTGCCTGTTTAAGATCAGGAGGAACAACATCAGATGAGAGATTACTATTTATAATCAACTATAGAATTTACTATTAATAATTAAAATGAGAACTGGTGCGATCGTAAGGATAAACGGAGAGCATGATACGGAGAACCTGAGGCTTAAGCTGAGCAACAAACAGAAAGAAGACAAAGTGGCTCCAGCTTGTCAAAGACAGCAGGCCATCTTTCTAATAAACTACTAAAATATTAAATATACAATAACATTTTAAAATGCACAATTAAAATTCATTTAAAATATTAATAAAAATGAATACAATCAATTTTATTTTATATAAAATAACAAACATAGATTAAAGTCATTATTTGTATTTTTAGGGGTCAACAGTCTGTTATTTTTGGGATCACAGGCTGAAATGTTTTGGAAAGCTTAAATTAAGGTCAGCTGTCTGGATGACCTCCTGCTTTCAGTCAGGAGAGCTGTTGTCTTGGCAACCTTTCCGAGCTACCTTTCGCCAGCTTTAATATCTGACATCCTAACGATGTTATCTACACCAGATGGGACCCGCAGCTGGCGGTTTTCTTTGTGCGTCTTGGCTCAGTTTCATCCACCGGTTTAATCTGTAATCTCCCATGTTTCTGAGCTCATTTATTCCAGGATTTACTGGAATCCTTTCTGTTCTCAGAAGCCGCCACACTGTTCTGACAGCAGCTTGTCCTCCTCCTCTCTTTAAGGAGTCTTACGTTTGGAAGATGTACCAGGAGCGCTGCTGGGAGTTCTTCCCAGCCGGCGACTGTTTCCGGAAACAATATGAGGATCAGCTGAACTGAGCCGCTGGAGCCACAGACTCTGTCCTCTCTGGCTGCAGCCCCATCGGCCCTCTGCTTGCCTACAAACCGGCCCTACAGCAGCCAAGCATCACTCCCCCCTCCCTGCGGCGCTCCTCAGTCTGGAGGGGGACAGAGACGTCCTCCAACTCCAGCCTGATCTTATTTGAATGCTCCTTGTAAATAAACCGTATCAGATTATAATCTGTACCATACGCGACTGATGGCATGTCGAGATTTTTATCCCAAATGATAGTTTGGGGTTTTTTTGTTTCATTTTATTCTTCCTACACGATGCCAAAACATGCAAAAAATCAATAAAATAGAGCAATGGAAACTAAAGGGACGTAAAGAAGCCTGAAAACCTTTCAGGGCAATAACTGTGGAAACACAAACTCCTTCATTCACATCAGGCAGAACAGAACAAAACGCAGACTGTGAAAACTAAATGCTGTTTCAGGAGCACGGCGGAGTCCCAGGAGCAAATCTGGAGGATGGAACCACAAGGTTGCTCGTAAAGGAGCTGTGGTAGAGGATGGCGTTTCCAGATGGTCCATGATTTGTTCGTGTCCACGCTGTGTACCAAGGGCTCCGGTCACATCTCTGAGTTCCCACTTCATTCACCAAAAAACCAACAGAAACGGCCACAACTGCTCCAATAAGGCAATATTAGTGACGGATCATCATGCTGCCACCTGTCAGACCAGGGATCCCCATACAGAAATAGTTACCAGACTTTTTTTAATAGCAACCATCAAAGCAGCATAAATACATCTCTGTTCCGAGCTCAGAACGTTTCCCTAAACATTAAACATTGTTGGTTCAAGTGGAGCATGGGGGGGGGCTTCAGTGGCTTGGTGAGACAGGAGGGGATCAGGAAGGATGTTGAAGATATTATGGAGTGAATTTTGTGCCATTGTTGCTGCAAAAAACACATTTTGGAAATCTGGAAAAAAGATTAATTTTGTTTTTAAAATTTCTCTCTTCAGATTAATTTATGAATTTCATTCTTTTTAAATTGTGTTTCATAGATCAGATTCTCTTCACTTCAAGTCCAATCCAAACATTTTCTCTGGACCAATAGAAATGTCTCTTTACTTCTGAGGAAAGCATGAGGAATGAAATTCATAAAAACAGAAACTTAAGAAAAGAACATTTCAAAATATATAAAATGAAAAATCTGTTAGAAAAAAAGAAACTGAGAAAAATAGTATATTTTCAATTTTTTAATGAAAAGGTTTTCACTGAATTTCATTTACAAACCGTGTTCTTTGCTCACAACAATAATGGAACAAATTTCATTCCATAGAGTCGAGATCAGATCAATTACAATTGAACTGAATGAAAGACCAGTTTTCATTGCTTTAAATTATTCGTGATAATTTTAAATTCTGTTATAAAGTAAGTTAAGCAGTTAAATAATTTCAAGTTGATGTTTATTTTATGTAGATGAGATCACAGCCTATTTAATTGTAATACCGTATTTTCCTGACTATAATCCACTATGTTGTACCCAGGCTTTCTAACATCTTTACCCACCAGGGAGCAGAAGTCAAAGTTAGAAATCAAAGAACTACAGGCTAATTTTCATTGAGCACAAGCACATGTTAGCAGCAGGCACAATGGAGAACAAATGTCCTAAATTCCCACCTTTTGACATTTATTTTGTGCATTAAAGCTGTAGAATCTTTTATTAAAAGCCTTTACAACAGGCTAACGGGAGCTAGCATTGTTTGTCCCTGATCTAGGGGATCTAGATCTACATAACAATGAAGAACTCCCCTTACAGGTTTGGTGGGAAACAGTTCAGTAGATATCAGTGGCTTAAAAATGTACATTTAGTTTTAAAAAAACAACCAAACTTAGTTTGTGCGGCTTATAGTGAGGTGCGCTCTATAGTCCAGAAAATACGGTACTTTATGACATTTACTGCAGTTGAGTTTTCTTTGTTCAAACTGTTGGAGGGGGGGGGGTAAACCAAAGGAGAAGGAAGAGTTTGGTAACTATTGAACCAGAGATGGAGCTGGTCACCTTCAGAGAACAGATCCGTGGAACCGGCCTGGAAGGTGTTGGAGAACCGAGGCTTGGATCAGGAGACGCTCCTCTATCCTCTCCAACAGTTGGCTTGTCTGCTCAGATCTCTGCAGGATCATCGACCTGCAGCTCACATCAATCAGTAGAAACTAGACGCTGCCGTTTGTTCAGACGACTTCCGGCAGCAGACGGAGGAGCTGACAGCCCGACTGTTTTCAATGAGCTGACTGGAGGGGGAAGATTTCCTGTTATTCACTGATTAAGGTGTTCATCATTTCTTGTACTGAACAAAAGCAGAACATTTAGCTGCTAACGATGATGCATTACACATATAAAGTCACACAGTTTCCCGTCTGTGATGTTTGTTCAACGTTCAGGGATGAGCTGTAGACGTTGGTCCAAACCAGCCGGTTCTGAGGAAACGAAACCGACCCATCCAGCAAATATCCTGATGCTTTTCCCCTCTTAGTAATGAGCTTATGAACTACAGCAGATTAGGATCTTCTTTTCTAAAAGACATTCTTCAAAATGTTTAGAAATAAGTTGCATGGAAGCGATGGAGATCTGATGAACTCGAGACGATTTAAGGTCAAAAATGTTTCTTACGACTTAGAAAGATTGTTTTTAGGTTTTCTCTACTACTGCATCTAAATGTTAAGTATTTCTGCCTTATTGCATCCTTAAAGAGAAAGCATCTCATTTGACCATATATTTATTTTCCATACTATATGCAATTTATAAGAGAAATGTTTAATTATGATTTGGCTCTAAGTTCCTGTTTGTTGAATGTATCAGAGGGAGCTGTACAAATATTGATGCTTAAACTTTACTTCTGTTAAATAAATGCACGTATTTATTCAGTTATTCTGTCACTTTGTTTGACTGATTTACTTTAAAGATGAAACAAATATTTGGAGGTTTTTAGTCCTTTTAATTCTGGTTAAACATCTGAACCAATCCTGGTTTCATTCTCCTCATCAAACTAAATTCCCTGCAGTCTGAACACCCACCATGTTCACATGTTCAGATAAATAATGTTTAAGTATTAAAATGAAAATGACCACATTTTAAACAAGTTAAACTAAAATAACGAATAAATGACCACTAAAAGTTCACACCCAGAAAACCAGTCTGTCGCTCATAGTGAACAGAATTTTTTTCTTATTCAGTAAAATGCTTCCAAGGGCGCCAACACTTTCACCTGAACCTCTGAAACCATCAAACAAGCACATATGCACCCGATTAATGGTGGAAGCACAGTAAAAGTACCATTTTGATGAAAGTACAGCAGCTGGCTTGTTTTGCTGCCACAATTTTCCACATCCTGTGTTGTGATGCTTTAATCTATTTATTATCCGCTCCGGTAGGGCCGGTAAATATGTTATTTACTCAAATCTTATCCGGACTGTCCAGATATATTGTTTATCAACACACACAACACTCGCTGCATGTTAGAACAACAACTGAAAGTGTGAATCCAGCTCAAATCCTGGTCAAACAGAAATTCTGCACATTTCTAGAATAAATTCAACACAACTTCTGTTCAAAATACAAGAGATAAAACTCTATATAGAGATAATATAAAAGATGATATAAGAGATGATATAAGAGATAATATATAGAGATAATATAAGAGATAATATAAGAGATAATATATAGAGATAATATAAGAGATATTATATAGAGATAATATAAGAGATAATATATAGAGATAATATAAGAGATACTATATAGAGATAATATATAGAGATAATATATAGAGATAATATAAGAGATAATATATAGAGATGATATAAGAGATAATATAAGAGATAATATATAGAGATAATATAAAAGATGATATAAGAGATGATATAAGAGATAATATAAGAGATAATATATATATAGATAATATAAGAGAACAAATGAATTCAGCTCCAAGTCAAACATATTTCAGGTTAACGCTTTTGACTAAAAACTAGTGAAACTCAACTAAAACTAAACTACTATGAACAAAGAAGAAGAAAAAATGCATTGTTGAAAACCATTATTAGTGATATGATGCAATGAAATCACAGTTTAATAGATTTTATGTTTGTGAAACAAAGTTTATCGTGAGAATTTCGAATATCATCAAATTAGCTTTTAGTTAATTTAGAGCATTTGGGATGTTTTCAAACCACTTCAGTGCAAATCCATGAGGTGAATAAAACATTATTTGGCTGAATAATGTTAGAGTTAAAGATTAGTTTGCTTAATCAGGCAATATTGTCAGACAATATGACCACAAAGTTGATCATTGGGTGCATTGTGCCAAATGCACTAATAAACATCCGTATGCTTGAATGTGATGCACAGAGAATACCCTCATGAGAGTTGAATTCCCCGAACAAAACTATGAAATCCTGAAGAAAGGCGCTATCCAACACCCAGGTAACAGATGCTAAGAAGGCCGGGCATTCTTTCCAGCTAGTCTACAAACTGAGACAACAGTAAAAGTCCTCTACCCCTACCAGAGGACACAGGGTGTAATCCTAAGTTGTACTACCTTACCTGAGGATGTTGAATATATTAAAAAAAATAGAACTGGAAGTTTTAGTTAATTAAAAGCTCACTAAAAAATGAGGCTAAAATAAATTATCATTAGTTAAATGATTATAACTGTAACCTGCTTAACACCTGGAGGCTTTAGATTTTTACTCACGGTGAGGTCATAGGCGGCTGTTAAAACCCAGGCACCTTTCACCAATTTAGACTAATAACTATTAGCAGAGTTATTACCATTAACTAATAAAAATGTCTCTGTTAATTTGTCTGCTACCCAAAAGGAATGATTCAAACCTAAAAGATTATGCGTTCATTGTATAAATAATAACAAAACAACCATGAGTTAAAAACAATGGCACCTTTATTTACTACAATTACTCTAACTAACACTACTGAAATAAGCACAAGTAAAATAAACAAAAAGGTAAAATGGGTTTCAGAGTCCGTTCAAAAAGTCCACCAAAAAAAAAAAATCCATTGTTGTTGCTAGCTGGTCCATTCACACTCAGATTGTTCCGTGTTCTACAAACTCAAAAATGAAAAATCAGAAAACTTATTTCATGTAAACACGCAAATAAAATCTATCTACCTTAATCCAACCCAAGCAGAGCTTAATGTAAAACCTGAGAAAGGGGATGAGTTTACGCTCGGCTCAGTTAAGGACGAAAGGCCTTTTATTCGGTCCAACTCGGGCTTCGGTCCGCTCCAGTCAGTTCATCCACAAGCGACTGTCGGAGAGAATGGAGTTAATGTGTTGTGATTAGGTGCTATAACACAAGGTGAGCTCACAGGTTATCGTCCTTTTAATTCGATCTGTACTGAAGAGCAAACATTCTCAGTGGCCGGTCTCTCATACCAGAAGGGTTATTGTTGAAGAAACGTGCAGCATCAGACCCAGAAGTCCGATTCATTGCAGTCAATCAGCATCCACAAAAACCACCAAGTTTTAGACTAGTTCTTACATGTAAGCCCTGATTTCCATCTTCTTAATGTCTTCTCACTAATGAAATATCTGATGGCTCATTTATGTATGAATTGACACCATAAAACATTCAAATCTTAAAATTATTTATGTTTATTGACCGATTTTTACTAATTCAGGAACCTACACGTGTTTCTACTGACAGCAATCTTAATTTTGTCCTTCAAAGAGCCTCCAGAGATCCTTCCTCTAATGTGTCTTTAAACTACGGCAGTCTCGTGACAGCCCAGGTCAGACAGCTTAAAGCTTTTGTCAGAGGTGGAGCTCAAGGTTCCTGCATCAAACACCAGTCGAACCACAGCTGCCTGCTGCTCTGTTGGAGCAACGTTTCTCTGCAGGATATTCAACTGAACACTTGGAGCTACTGTGGGCTGGCAGGTAAGGTTTCCTCTTTAGAGATTACCAAGATGTTTAAATCCTGCCTGTTAAATTAAAAAAAACATTTACTTTTCACATTGATGAGGATAATCTTTATTTAAGTCTGAACATGCTAAATGTTTTATCTCTCAAATGCTCTAAGAATGGATTGTTTGGATAAACAACCTACAATCTAGTTGGTTAAACCACTTCAGGTTAGATTAACTAATGTATTGGTCAGAAACTGAGCAAGACCTGGATTTTGGATCAATTTAACTGATCAAACAACCAATCAATAAAATTGGTAACTGATGGTTTATTAATCCAACTGTTTGCTGTAGTTTGTGATAGTTGTGGATCTAGAGAACAATTACGATGATGTGTTCATGTACAACATGGATATATTGGCGTTAGCCTTGGCTGTAACCTTATCTAACTCCAGATACTAGTATTAAAAACAGATGCCCTGCAAATAGAAGCTTGTTGGTTCAATTATCGGCTCATTACATAAATTAACTGATATTTTGGACAAAGTGACCAATTTGTATTCATTTGCTTTTTACCAATTTAGTAATTTAGATTGGTAAAAAACACGACTATATTAGATTGGTTGGGCCCATAACTAGAAACCAGATTTGTAAAATTCAACCAATTTTTTTTGCTGTACTGACTAATGTGCTTTTAGGTTTATTTTCTTTAAATTATACGCATAAGTCTGTCATGGCGCCATGTTTTGGTTTTGAACAGGGTGTTGATTGATAGGAAAGTTTCATACATGTCATGCCACAATATCTCTCCTCTTTAAAGCAGATATTTCAGTAATAGTCAGAGAATTTAACTAAAGATTTGATTTTGTCTGCATATAGGTGATTGGAAGTGCCAAAGTTTTTTACAATGCTTCTCTTCTTTAACATGAATGTGAAGGCATCGGCTGGAGAAATATTCTGGGAATAAATGATGATTTTGGCTTTAATTAGTACAGCCTGTATTAGTAATGTCATCTATTCTTTACAGGCTATGCTAATCGATGCCAGAATCAGCAAAACATTGGATGCTGATGGTAGAAAACTAAATGAAATGGTCTAATTTGAGTGTGTCCTTTGTTTTGTGTGATTTTGCTGCTTTTATTACATTGTGCATGTTTTTAGTTGCCTGTATCCAAAACAATGGCCATAAAAAGTAAATTACGAAATAACTTTAACTGTTTCACCTTTAAGAGTTGGTAATAATTATGAAGGATATTCTACTAATTATTGAAACAGAAAAAACAATGTAAAATATTTACAAAAAATTACAGTTATCTTGATTCACCGGAAATATATACAAAAAAAGAAAAGAAAATTAATTAAAAGAAATAAAAAAGCATTAAAAATGTTCTTATTTCTCCAACACTTTTTTTTCCATTAAGCGAATTTTTTAATGACATCCATTTCTCCAACAACAACAACAAAAGATTAAAAATTAAATTGTCAGACTGACTGCTAGTGGTTGTTTAAAAGTCAAAGAAATCAACTCCAGCATTAAAGTGAGCATCACTAATGATCAACAATAAATTCATTGATTTAGTTATTAAATCATTGTTGATTAATCAGCAGACAGACGTCTGAGATAATGTTACGTTTTTTTATTCCTCCATCCTTTCTAATGTCTATTATGTGATACAGATCCAGTTCGGTTCTGTTTCAGGATCAACCAGAGTCCATCTAAGGTTCTGTTCAGCATAATTCAGCCACTGCTCGTTAAAAGTATTGATTCCTAGTATCCCATCGGGTCAAATATGTACCACGAAGTTTTATTTATTGATTTTCCTGCTTTGATGTTTTACAAAAGTTTGGGTACTTTAATAAGAAAGCTTTACAAAGTATGAAATATTTCTCCTATCAGTGTGTCTCATCTTTAGCTCAATTTAAAATAATGAATTGGTTTAATAAAAACAATCAACACTACAGCATTGCCTAAACCCGCCCTGCCACGTATCATTTGGGAATAAAAATAAATAATTCTCAGAAAAAAGGGTGTTTTCCTTTGTTTATCTCAGTGAAACTGATAATCAGAAACACTGTAGTGATGGTCTCATGTAGGGTTTTAGTTTTTTATTTGATAAGTTAATGTAGGTGTTTATGGCTGTAGGATCTCCTGTGTTGGTCTGTCTCACAGAAAATCCTCTGATGGAGAGATGAAGACAAATGATAAGATTTTTACACACTCTGAGAGCTGGAATAAGCTGTTAAACCTGTTCTTCATTCCTGAGGTGGACCCAGAAAATGTTCATGGGGGCCACAACCTGAACCCAAATCAGTTCAGTGTCAAACTAAATCACTATTTCCCTACGTTGTTTTCGTGACTCCACTTCACTGATCAGTCTTAAAATCCTCGGGAAAAATAAAACAATAAAAATTGTGATACTGAAGCATATTTATGAAATATAAAAGCATCACCTAGAACCGTGTTTCCCAGAGTGGAGCTTGTTTAAAACTTAGTGGGGGAGAAGAAAAAGAGTGTTTATAATAGGAAGTAAATATATCACACAGTTGTGAAATTCACAATAAATAAAATGTCCCATTGAATAATTAGAAAGATGTTCTAAATGATGGATTACATGTCATTTTAAAAATGCATTAAAAATGAAACTTACTTGACACATTATTGGATGCAGAAGACAAGTAATCACGTATATTTATTCTAAGAGGTTCCCAATCGGAGGCTCTAGTATTTTTTTGGGTCCTGGGCTGAAAAGTTTGGCAACCTCTAAATTAGAAATAGACCAAATCAAAAACATTGTTTTTTGTTTTCTATGTTAATATGTCTATACTGTACAAATCAATACTTTATAGTTCTGCATAGTTTATGCATTATAATATAACTACATAGACTCCAGTAAAATACAAAACTAGTTTTGAAAATAGCTTGAATTCTCTATTTCTTATCGTTGATGATATCTTGATTTGCATAATTAACTGTTTTTTTTGTTGTTAATTTATGGTTGATAAACTAAAAAAAATGTCTAGTTACGGTACTCCAACTCACTGCTGCCACCTTCTGGTTTAAAGGGGAACTGTTTGTTCTGGAGGTTGGTAAATTACGTCCACATGGGAACAACACATCACCTGGTAGGGGTGACCAATGATTGTCTCCACCCCTGCTTCACTCATGTCATGCGATTTATGGCGGATACTACATACCTACCGATTCAGTTCGTTTATATATTGCCGAGTCATATCACACATCCCAGGTCACTTTACAGAGACAATTCAACTTGTACTGTCAGATTGGTTAAACATTTTCTGTCCAAGGAAAACCGGCTCCTGGATAAAAATGTGGTGACAGATGATGTTCACTTGTGTCATTAAATTTAAAACAAACCCTCACACCGCGCATGTGTGCAGAGGGAAAATAAATTTAGGCGTTGAACTAACAAACAATGCAGAATGGCAGAATAGAGCTAGGATGAATAGAATGATGAAAAGTGGTCCCTATGTCCTCCAGCAGTCTAGTCCTATAGCAGCAGAACTATAGAGATAGTT
>JAUZNJ010033072.1:0-10620 GCA_034780135.1 Jordanella pulchra
TATTTTAATTATGTAAAGCACTTTGAAATGCCTTGATGCTGAAATGTGCTATACAAATAAAATTTGATTGATTGGTTCCCTAACCATGGAGATTTGGGACAAACTTTGAGAGTTTGTGAAGAAGCCGGTTAAGAGTGTGACATCACTGGTTAACCTCAAAGGATAACTGAATCCGTCTAGCTAGATTTAGAGAAATCCTTCTTTGACAGTTACACGTTGGTCCAGAGAAATAACCAGGGTCAGATCCATGAGAGCAGAGACAGGCAGAGTGATCAAAGAGACAAACATGAGTTCGAGGTATGAGAGGATGTCCATAGTCAAAGTCAGGTGATCAGAGATCCAGAGACAATCCAGGGAGATTCCAAGAACGTAGTCAGGGCCCAGAAAACAGGTCAGAGATCCAAAAACTCACTATAACAAATCCAACAGGGTTGGCCAAAAAACTACCAGTAGTTAGATCTGATTGCTCTTCCTCTTCATTGTATCAGGAATTCTGTCGACCTGAGCAACCAGTTTTTCTTTTTAAGACATGCATGCTGCTTCCTAACTCCGTGTGAGATTGCATCCGGATAAAATATTTGGTTCCCACAGATGCAAACCACTTAGTATGTGGACATAATGATCTGCTGGCAAAAATCATCTGACTTCAAGAAGGGGACATTAACCTTATAGCACCCCAGAGAAGTCTTGATTGAGCTTATCTTTAAATAAAAAAATATAAATATGAAGCAGAGAGGAACCATGGAGGAATCTAGATGGATGAAATTTTATTTAGTTTATTTAGTTTAATAAAACCTAGATGCTGCTGGGATCAGTGGAGGAAGCTTTCAGAGTGCTGTATGTCACTGCATCTCCTTCATCATCACTTTTACGCTGCAAGACACAGAAATCCTGTTTGGTACTCGACACCAGAAGATAAACGAAACATCTCTGGATACAAACAGATGTGATGAGAAATAAGACACGTACCCTGTTGGTGCTGTTGGGTTTCTTGGTGTAGCTGACGGAGGTATAGCAGACTCCTTCTTCAGGATCAAACACACCTGCTAATTAACCAGGAGAACAAATAATATCTGTCACAGGGTCAAGGTAGCTAACATTTAACTTTTCTATATTCATTAAGTTTTTATTGCAAGTGTACTAATTATTGAGTCTTATTTACAAATTATCAGAGGAAAGAAACTCTTTGACCTACTGATGGATTTCTATGTATACTGAGTCTGTCGAGGGCATTTATGTTATATTTTTGTAAATTGTAAATTCTATCAAATTACTTTTTATCTCTAAATGAAAAGAATATATTTCTATAAGTTTGGAACCACAATCTCTCATTTTTATATTTAGAACTGTTTAGTTAACTGTAGTAACTTTAAGACCGCTCGGTGACTCTTCTATATTGTTGCATAATGTTATTTTTCAAAGTAAGAGCTTTAGGTGTGGATTTGGTCTGAAGTTTAATTACACTCACTGCATAAGCATGAACAGCATTTTAGTTTAGGGATTTTAGGGATTCATTGGAATTGTTCTGGTTTTTGTCATTGATTTTGCTATTTAGTTTCTTTGATGTTTTAAAATATCAGATCAAGCAGCTTTTGAAATGTTTTTTCCCCACTGATAATATCTGGTAATACATTATCAGGGGTGAATTTAAATGGATGCTGAATACTGAATGGATATTTTATCAATCTGCAAAAATAGGCGAGTTCTTCTGAATGGTTCAGTTTCCTGGCATGGATCCAATTTTGAAGAGAGCAAGATTAAAGTCAGGGTCTTTCTAGGAGTCCTGGTTTGACGTATGTTTGGTATCTTAATCCTCACATGGCGGGAATATGGTTTGGAAGTTTTCCATCTGCAGAGGCGATAAATGTGTTTAGATTTCTGATTGGAACTGAAGAATCTTAAATGCACTTAAACAGCAGGTCTAAATGCATACAGAACAAAACTGTAAGGATTTTTGTGCCTTTTCCTAAAGGATCCCTACTTTATATTTGCTGTTTGACTTAGTTGTGATTCAAAAGCATTAAAGAATGATAAAAAAAAACAACAAAACTTACATTGCTTTGAGTTTGTTGGATTTTATCTCCTAAAAAAAGCAATAATAAAAATGGTTTTAAGATACAGTCCACTGAAGGAAAAAATCTTTTTTTTCCTCTCACTTTTAGTTGTCTTCATTACGATGACCACAGCAAGAGTAACGAGAAGGAGCAGAATAACTAGAGACATAGTGATGTATAACCACAGCAGACCTGAAAACAGAAATTCCAGTTTTACCAAACTAAATGTTAAGGCTGTTTTCCAAATACTTTTAATCATTTCATGCCTTTTATTCTTAATCCTCGTGTAGAAAAAAAGCCCCAACAGTTTTGCATAAATGTGTTTGGAGGTTTAGAATAAAAAGAGTTTCATAACCTGTTTCTGCTGCACCCTTCTCTCCAACAGGTTTCAACGTGCTTGTTTCAGGTTTTATGTCGTCCTTTCTCTGTGATACTGTCGTTGATACCGTTGGACACTTTTTTAGAGCTGTTGTTTTGCTCTCTGTGGAACAAGGAGGCAAAATTCATTTAAATATTAACGAACATTAGAGGTTTTAAGGTAATGAACTTTAACAGAAGGTGCACAGGTTCTAGTGTTTCTCACCCTGTGGTTGAGAGCTGAAGCTGAAAAACTGCTCTTCATTATTTCCTCTCTTTACTTCACATCTGATGGAGCTCATATTTGATGAGTAAATGCAAAGATTTTTCTGGAATTTGACAACAGCAGAGCAGGAAGAGGATGATTCAGTTACAGCTTGGTGGTCTCTCTCCAATCCTTTACCCTCAAACAACCACCTCACGTTGTGTTTACACCTTTCATGTGTTAACACAGAGCAGTTTAACGTTACCCAGTCCTGGCTCTGATGCTCAGTCACTGAGAATTTGAAACAGGAAATAGACGGAGTCAGTATTACTTCTGCTTTTGTATTGCCAGTGTGTTACTGCTAACAGCTAAAGAAGTTGCAAATACTCACAAGTGACCACAGAAAGATGCACCAAGGGATCAGGATTCGTCTTTGTTCCTGTTCTAAGTTGTCTGCATGCGTAGCGACCAACATCCCCTCCTCTGACCTTCTTTAGAACCAGAGAACAGTTTGCAGAAACACTCCTTTTGTCCGAGCTAACTTTAATAACCTTTCCATGTTCAGCCAGTAGTGTTTCTTCTGATTTTAATGAGTCTTTGTAGAACCAGCTGGTGGTGTCACAGTTAGTGTGATCATCAGCTGCATTTTCACAGGGCAAAGTGACGTCATCTCCTTGTCTGACCGTTAAGTACAGAGTGAGATCTCTGCTTAGAGCTCCTGAGATGAACATAAAATCAGAAATGTTGATGTTCAGCTGAGAAGTTTAGAGAATGAGAGAGGGAAAGCTTTTCCCAGTGAGCAGACAGAGAAATAGTGATATAAGCTCAATGTATCAAGCAAAATGACCTGCTGATAAAAAGTAAGTTTAACTGATCCTTACCTGCAAACTGCAGCAGCAACATGAAAAACACAAACATTTTCCTCTGTCTTGATTCGTCTTCTGTTTCACTCGGTTTCATCGTCTCTCTTTGCTCAACCTTCTGAACTGAAGCTTGTAAATCACAATGTTTCTGCTTGCTGTAATGTCTTTATGTTTTCACTTCTTCTTTTTGGTTTTACATCTTTAGTCACAGCAGGTGTTTAATGCAGAACCGCCCAGTCATGTGTTTCTCTTTTTTTCTTCTGTTAGGTCTACTGTCTACATCACCAAAACAGCTTGTAGTCAACACAGAGGCTGATTTTTATTTGCCTTAAAGACATTTTGGTGGAAAAAAAATACTTTTTTAAACTAAACATGACGCATTTATTTTGAAAGAGTTTATAAAGGAAAATGAAACATAACACCTGCAGTTTGTGTAAATATGTGGGAGGAAATCAGAGTGCTAGTGCCCTCTATTGATCATTAATAAACAAGTAAAACACAAACAAACAACTCAAACGCAGGTGAATTTTGTAATAAAGTGTATTAAAAAACGAATAATTTGAAACTAACAACAGAAAAGTATATCTTGTGTAAAGCATTAACAGGTGAAAGCACTTCTTCACAGCTGAAATAAAATTATGGGGGGGAAGTTCAGATAAATCTAACATTTACTTTAATTTGACACATTATTAAAACAAAAATGGGCAGAAAAATGTCTTGAAATGATTTGACAAAAATATGAAAAAGAGAACGAATGTGAGATTAAGCTAAACTATAGTTTAACCTGCAGGACCAAAAGTAGCTAGATTTTTCTTTACAGAAAGGGGTTAACAAAATAAATACTGAAGGTTTTGTTGTTTTTTACAACAGAAACTTAGAAAATGTTTATTTAAACAAGTAACATCAAATCCATTACTAACTAAAATGAAATGAGGTGAATTGTATCTCTGAGAGTCGCTGATGTTGCTGATATCAGAAAGGTTTTGTGGGCCTGAACATCTTTATCATCTATATTCTGATTCAAACCCCAAACCTTTGAGCTTTTAAATCAAACAACAAGGAAAGCATCTGATAAAGAAAGCAGATTGAATGCTTAACATTATCTATTAACCCTTAATAACAGGAATCCTCTTCTTTCAAGATAATAATAAACATAAATTGAGCTTCAATTTGTTCAGAGATGATATAAGCAGGGAGACGTGAGTTAAACCTCAGACATTCTAATGTTTTCACAATTTTCTGCATCTTCATCTTCATCATTGCATATCTATGAAACAGAGGACAAAGTTCTGTCAGATTATAGGAGAATTTCACTTTTTCATGATGCTGTCTATAATAACTGTGCAGCGTTATTCCCACCAGCTTTTAATTTGATGGATTGAATCCTAAATGACTGTTCCCTTTTCTTTTTTCCTCACACATGGCCAACTTTACAGCAACCTTGGATAAAATGAATTAATAATCTAATAATGGCTTGCAGCTGCTACTTTTATAACATTTTAAGTGCTATTATTTTCATAAGCTAATGTAATATTACATTTTACCAATCTTATTCGGCATGGTATTAGTTTTTATTGACAACACGTAGTAGAAGGAGATTATATATTTGGAGCCCCTCATTAGGACTCCTGGTCATGTTTTGGGAGGTTTCCTTTCACATCTTAGTTATTAATGTTAGATTTTTTCAAAGCTTTTATCTTATAATGAACCTTCCCTAATGTATAGGAGGAAAAAAAAACTTTCCACACACACAAAAAAATAAACAAAGAGCCATTGAACCTCTAATGTTATTTACTTTAAAATACTTACACTGCTATGACTCCTCTGCAACTTACTCCCTGGAGAAAAAGAGAATCCAATTATACCATTAATGAAGAACAAACAAACAATATAAAATTTGAACTCTTTACTCTTTGAACACTTTATTCTATTTGTTCTCACCATGGCTTCCTGTCCGTATAACCGTGACCAGAACAACGGCTAACAGTGCAACTACACCAGCAGACACAGCCAGGAGCCTCCACCAGTCTGGAAACATCAATCAGAACAATAAGAAATCCAAATGAAATCATGGAGAAGCTGCTGTTTTGTTCCTGTCAGGGTTTTTACCTGCTGGAACCTTGTTCTCTGTTGTTCTCACTACCTCAGCTGGTTGTGGAGTAGATTGATCTGTTGCTGGTGTTCGATTGTTGCCTGGAAAGAAACAAAACTTGAACTAAGTTTGTGAAGTCACAGGAAGCTTTGAAGTGCATCTCCTTGGATGTCTCACCTGAAGGATGAGGCCTGAAGCTAAAAAACTGCCGTTTGTCAGCACCTGTTTTTACATCACACTTAAATAAATGAGACCATGTTGTGTTAACGTAATGACCAGGGTTAAAGGTCACAGCAGCAGAGCAGGAAGTTGATGTTTCCTCCAGAAATTTGGCTTCTAGCTCCACATCGGTGCCGTTAAACAACCACTTCACTCTGTGTTTACAGCGATCTTGTGTCAGGACAGAGCAGTTCAGAGTTATCTTTTCCTGATCCAAATGCTCTGTCACTGTGGATGGATGAGAAGGAATATAATTGGAGCAAACGGATCTGATTTATCTGCATATTTACAATACTCACCATTGATGACAGAGAGCTGAATCTCAGCATCTGGGCCTGACTGTTCTCCTGCTATAAACTGCCTGCAGGTGTACCGACCGACATCCTCTGCTGAGATTTTCCTCAGAACTAGAGAACAGTTTGCAGAAATACTCAGTCTGTCTGATCTGGTGTCAGTTATCTCTCCGAGCTCCACCAGCTCCACTGCTGCTGACAGGCCGGTATTACCGTGGATCCAGGTGGTCGTGTCACATTTATTGTAATTATCAATCACATTTTCACAAACCAAAGTGATGTCATCTCCAGCTCTGGCAGTGAAGGAGGGAACCTGCTTTCTGCTCAACGTTCCTGGAATATAAAAGAACCAGTCAAAGCTTTGTGTGAGAATTTAAAAATCTCAGTTTGCAGACATTTTATTTATAATAAACTGCTCTTATCTTCAGTGGGAGCCAAATACAGACATCAATTAACAGTCGGTTAAACCAGCATTTAAAGATGGTGGGCTGTGCACAGCAGTAGCCCACTGCTCTCCCCAGTTAGATGCAAAGGAAAGATTTCGTTATAATGCACAAATTTGCATTAAAAAAAACATACCTTTAAACTGCAGCAACATCATGAAAAGTGCAACAATTTGAATCCATTTTAGTCCATCGGTTGCTCTGCTATGACTCATTGTCTGGTTGCTTTGTGTCAGTGCCTCCATGCTCAGGCCCGTTTCCTATAACTGTTGGTGAGTTTAGTTCTTCTCAGACACTTTCATGCTTCTTGTTGCAGAAAAATACTCTCTGTTAGAAAGTTTGTTTAGTGCTCCTTTATTCCTCGTGTCTTTTCTTTGCTGCTTCCTGGTTTTCTGTCTCTTCTGATTCAGGTGTGTCTGGGTGGAGTTAATCTTGTCACCAATGATCCGTATCATCAATGACTCATCAGCTTCCTGAGTTGTGCAGATCTGAGCTGATCCACTTCCAAAACCAACAGGTTGTTAGACAAAGAACACTTTATTAATGTGTAAATTTAGTTTCCTTCTTTTCTTATGACAGCAAAAAATATTTACTACTTTCCTTCTTTTCTCAGTTAAAGATTTCAGTTTTTTTGCAACATGACAATTTTAAATGAAAAGTCAGCTTCAGCTGCTATTTATTGGAAGATGTACAAATTTGAAAAGGAACAGAATTAATATTATAGATTAAAGTCAAAATCTGCTTTCATGTTCAAGTTACAAAATTGTTTACCACAAAATTACGAACAAGAGTTTTAGAACAAAAGATGTAACATGTAAGGTAACATCATACAGGATGAAAAAATCCTGCTTCCATTGCTCTTCTCTGCTGGCTAAAATATTGTTGGTTTTTTTAAGTCACACTTTTTTTTAGTGTGGACAGATTAGTGAATTTGTAACATTTATTTTCTTGCAATATTGACCTGTTTATTTTACTTACAAGTATAATGTAACTCATTTAAGTCCCCACGGGTCCCTGGGTTTTGTTTTAAGGGCATGACAACTAAAATTGTTATTTTTTAATTTTTTTCCTGCTAACTCAGACCAAATAGTATGATTTATTATTATTCTCCTTAAAGTATTTAAGAAGAAACCATATTAGAAAAGTGTATGTAGTTTCCATTTGTTGCACATGGGATACTAATGTTAGCCAGTGGAAATATGTTATACACGTGTAATAATGAGTACCAGTAGTTTTTCATCATTAACTGTTTAAAATCCATATGAATACATATGCTTTTTAAAATTTTACTCCAATAATTTTACATGTGAGTATGGTGTGGATCAGACAAAATAGTTAGAGGTTAAGAAAGTAAGCAGTGACTCTCAAATGTATTTAAAAACAAACTAGTTCATCAAAAAATGTCATTACGTTTATGTTAATTCATTGTGGTGCGTTAGCTTGGGCAGCCAGACTGGTAACGAGCTGGTAGAGCTTGAATTCAAAGTTGGGACTAAGGGGGTTAGTCTCATCAGGTTAGAACAAATCAAATAACTACGGATGGGACAAAAAAACTCCAAATGACGCACTCTGTTTCAGAGAAACATATAAAGCTGTCAAAGCAACTCTACAGTGATTCCTGCTGTTTTTTTCTAAGGACCCAAGTTGTGCTCTCAAATTTTGCTACGTTTGATTCAAGCATGCAAGCCAGATGAGCTGCTATGCTAGCAGAAAAGCTGCTGCATTATGGGTCATTCTGACGTTGAGAGTGACACATTGTAAAGTCTGGCCTGATCTGGCTGGTGTCAACGGCGGTTTACCACCGGTGGCTGGCCAAGCTCGTTTCCATTTGACTTAAGAGAAAGCAGAATGAGGTTGATCATAATCAGTGACAACGTGACGCACTAGTAGGTTGTTCTTTATATTTCATTAATCGCTTTCAATTCAAAGCTCAAAAACAAGGCCGCCAGCTCAACTGAAAAGTGTTTCTATTACTGATTAAATTCAAGTCTTTTTAATTCAGTAGATGTTTTAAACACAGCCTTAGTAGAGTTTTAGACTCTGAGTTACAAAGTTGTCTTTAAAGATAAGAGGAGGTCGATAAAATGATTAACATGGATGGAGAGCCCACTGATGCCTTACATTTTGCTCCTGGAACAATCACTTAGTTGGAACAATTTCAGCTAGTTAACCATCACTGAATCCTTCAGCCAACAGCCAACTGCTACTATAAATATTTAAGTCTTAAAAAAAACACTAAAAAGAAAATTAAATTAAGACAGCAAACAATGAAACAACCCACTATATAATCCAACAGTTGGTATTTAGTGTAAATGGCTACTAAATGGTAACATTTTCTTCTTGTTCATTGGTCCAACAGTGACACCTAGTGGTTGATTTGTGCTTTTATTTTGAAGAACGTTAGATTTCTTCGTGTTTTGTGTTATGCACTTCGTATTTTGCTAAGCACGATGAGTCAGTGTCAGAGCCTCAATGAAACCGAAGAAAATCTGTAAAATAGCGCCCTTGGAAAGCAGAATGAGGTATGAATATGTGCGATTGTGATTTGTTATAAGAAATGTTATTTGTTTAAGTAGCAATCGAACGTCGTTGGTTTATGTTTTAAAACGAATCTGTATGCTAACAAGTTAAGGGCACAACGTATTCTTTCTTTTGTATATGTGTGAACATAAATATGTTTATTTTATACAAGAATTTAGCATGTCCAACAATTGTGTATCCTTTTATTTCATTCTACAGTTGTTATGGTGTCTAAGAAAAGCAAAGACAAGATTAAACTGCACCTGTTTGGAACTCCCTGCGTCTGGCTGTTTATTCCAAGAGGCCGCTACATTTAGTAAAACTTTAAGTAGATGCAATCAAATCCTTACAGATATAATAATGATGAGAACCAATTCTTCTGTAAACTATTTTTTTTCTAAAGTTTTAAGCTAACTCAGGGACCAGAACTCTGGTCTAACCTGATTGCACAGACAGAAAATGTCAAAGAACAATTTCATTTCTAACATGCAAGAATAAATACAGCTACAAAAATCAAAGGCCAAACACGTACATAAACACGTACAGCTTTTTATTATGTACAGATCTACCTGATTCCTCAAACAGAGGAGCAGAAAATCTAAATTCATCAGTGCTTGAAACCTTTTTAGAAGTTTCTGCCTTATTATTTTCATTACTGCTAAACTGTTAATAGGCAAAACATAACAATCACTTCATATGCCTGAGTCAAACAAAAGATATACATGTTTAATTAAAGCTAGCATAGCTCTTTGACTAAAAGCTTATCAATAATCAGCATAAAAATGATACATTGAACATATAAGAATTTAAGTTTTTCTCCCTTCTTTCGTTTTCTTCCTATAAAGACAAGAAGGAAGATCGTCCTTCAGTAATATTAAACAGGGTTTTAAAGGTTATGGTTAATGTATGAATACCTTTACCTGTGTCCAGATGTTGATGAACAAAACAGCTGTTAGGAGTGCAGCTAAACCCACCAACACAATGAAGAGCCTCCATTTCAGCATATCTAGTAGGAGGATGAAAACAGATTAAACATCCATCCATCGTCTGCTGCTTATTTGTCAGGGTCCCGGTACCTATCTCCAGCATGTTTAACATTTAAATACAAAATATGAGAATGAAAATGTTGAACAATCTCTGATACCTTTTGTAAGCAGAGTTCTCCTGCCTCAAAATCAAATGTATGATTGTTTCTTCGGTCTGTTTCATGTAATAAAAAAATGTAATATTAGTCTTAAAATCACTAGAGCCAAGCTTGTGAGAAGCTGTGTTTATCAGGGTTTTGAGCTCTCGTAGTCTGGAACTATTCTCTTCTTCTATTTGTCTGTGTTTTCCCCTCCCATCCTCTTACTAACCTTTATATTGGTGGTGCCGTACCCCAAGAAATCCCTGTTGTCAGAAAAACACAATCTACTATTATTCCCTATTACATACATTTATTTGATCCAATTACTTACCTTTTAAACTTTTTCTCTCATTTCTTTCTACCTGCAAGGCCACACAGTGTCTGACTGAGAGAAGCTGTTTGGGACGAGAAATAATCCTCCCATAACAAGCCAGTTTTTTCTCATGGT
>JAUZNJ010033073.1:0-13353 GCA_034780135.1 Jordanella pulchra
TATTTGTTTAAAACAAGCTTGTTTTCATTAGGTGAGGTTATTTACAATGGATAGAGTAGCCAGAAATTTTACTCAAATAAGAGAAGTGAAACTTTAACATATCTTTATTCATTTAAAGTAAAAACTACACAGATGTATTGTTAAGCCCAAGACAAAAAAAAGTTTGTTGGGAAAGTGTATCCCCTGAAAACATGGATTGCCCTTCCTTTAATTTGTTTCTGCAGCCGAGTCTGTTTCTCACAGCAAATACTTGGCCACACACCCTATAATACAATATGCTGGCACCTTCAGGCTTTAGAAGGATTTATTTTCTGAAAAAAATAGTAATGCGTAGAAAAAATTAAAACCATGTATTATCTTCCCTCCACTTCAGATTTATACTCCACTTTGTGTTGGTATATTATAAATATAATACCAATAAAACTCAATCTGGTTTTGGATTGTTTCTTGACTAAAATATGTAAAGAATTTCAAGGAATATAAATACTTATCCAAGGCGCCGTACATTATTCAGACAATTTTTTATCATATCCTCTCCAAAATCTGCATATTTTTATATTGTCAAAGTTTTTTTTATATTAATTTTCAGTAAATTTAAAACATTAGAACTACTACTGAGCCATCATTACCATTTGCAGTGGCTAATGTTCACTTTCCGACATTTGTTGTCATTACATTCATTTGTCTGTAAGAGTCTGTTTGGCTCTAATTTCATCTCTGCTTGATGGATTAGAAACCAGGGTGTACATTGGAACACTTAGATAGAAAATTGCGACAGTTTTGAATCACATATAATTACAGTGGCTGTTGAAGAAGCTTTATTGGACCAATCAGGATTCACTTTTTCTGACCCTGACAACCAGAGACACTTTCTGCCCAGCAGAGAAGTGATTCTATTTGAATACTTTCAATGACTGTAAAATTATTTACACACACACACACACACACCCAAACGCACACATACACAAGTACATATTTAATGTATCTATTCTGGAGTGTGTGTTCTATTGAACTGTAATATACTTGTTATATGGTTTCTTGTACATTCAGGTAACCTTTATAAAGAAACTTTCAAAGTAATTAACTTCTAAAGTACTTTTTTTCTGCTTTTCTCTCCCACAGTGTCAAAGCAAGGAAAGGGAGCATAGGCCACAAGCGCAGGCTGGAACCTGCACCTCATGGGAAATGTAGGCTGTGCTCGGCATTCCAGTCGTCTCCTGTATGTGGCTCTGATGGACACACCTACTCGTCCAAAGTGAGTCGACTCTTTTCTTTTTAATTTAACTTCCCATATGAATTTGACTTTGTTCTGTTTCAACACAAGTCAAATACAGAAAATCGAACAATATAGATCTACTGATGGGTGTGAGAGTTATCAGTAAACTGATCCAGGTTGTTTTTTGCTGTGAGCAGATATTTTTTCTGTTTTCTTACTGCTGTAGCTGATGTCTGTCCTTTGAAATATAATTTCTATTTTACATATACAATTTGCTTAAGATCTCTCCATTCTCTCCAGTGACTTTAACAGAACAACTCCTGTAGTGTATGAAATGATAGAGTACAGAGGTCCTTCCATCTGATAGAAGTCATATTTAGACAGTGTGGAAAAACTCTATAATCCACCGTCTTCCCATCTGATTGTCACGTTTAAGCTCTAACACCACTCATAAGGTCCCCTGCACAATACAACACACTCAACATTTCATGATACAATAGAATAGTCAAAGTTTAACCTTTGCGATAAGAAGTCAGAAGAACAAAGGAAGATCAGAGTTAGCGTGAAGATTGATTGCCAATAGTGAATGAAAAGGTCGTACATAAAAGAAGGGCTTTGTCCTTGATGCAACACCCTGTATATTATTACTGACATCGGCTTTTAAGTTTTCATTTTGTGCTTTTATACAGCCATTTGGATGGAAGGAATAAAGGCACACAAGTGAACAATATTAGACTTCCCAGAAGTGCTGTACACAATTTAATCAAACCTATATTGGAACGTGAAAAGGGTCTGATTAGTGCAAGCAGCTGTCCCAGTCTCAGTTTTACTCCGTTATTCACATAATTGAGTAAATGATGAATTATGTTTGAGAACAAACCACACTTAACTTCAAGATTCGAGTGGAAAATAACAACTTTGTTGGTTTATTAAAAAAAAGACTTTGAATCTGAGGGCTTTTTTCTAATGTAGCGTTGCTTCATATCTCCGTATCTTTAGCTTTCACAATGTTTCAATACTAGCATCTGTTCTAAAAAAGCAAACAGTAGGTGGGATGCTAACTTTTTAGGTATGAAACAGTTCTATTATTTATATATGGTAATGTGAAATATGATGTTTGAGCATTTTATAAGATAATTTATGCCTATAAATTGTGAAAAGCACATAAAATGTAGGAATAAACTGACATGGAACACGATAATACATACTGTAGTTTTCATGTGATGTCCCATATCCAGATTCACTCTGTTGCTACTGTTGTAGCCGCCGTGTTAATAAACCTAATTGCTTTAGAAATGGCTCAGTAACTTTGACTATAGACGAGTATTAACTTTTAGTTAGAGTTTAGTAATTAGAGTTGAATTTTTAGTTTAGTTAAGGAATTTAAACTTTACTTTCAGCAGTATAAAAGCTCCTCATTAGAAGAAGTGATGTATTTAATTTTTTTTCTCTCCTCAATTTTAAAACTTAAATGGAAGCAGTTTTCCTATTATTCCATAATTTACTTATTCCAGCTTTTAGGAGATGCTTATTTTATAACAAAACCTGTTTCACAAAAACCACTGGTCCATGAATAAGCATAGAGAGAGGTAACGTTCTCTAAAATGTATCTCATTTAAATTTGTATAAAGTAAAGCTGCGCACACAGACACTTTTTGCCCAGCTTTGCAAATCAAGTTTTAAAATGACTCTCCTTAATAGCTTTGTGATTTATGCTTATGCAAAAACTCTTCTTTTGTCTTGTTGCTGCCTTTCTTTCACAGTTGATCTAGTTTATTATTTATTAGGCATACAATAAGTAGTTCATTCCCTCCCCCACTTAAGAGGCTTGGGATTTTAAACATCCTTTACCAGGTCTGTGATTTTTTTTTTTGTGGCTTCCTCTGACAGGTACAGCTTTTGTTCGGATTGTTTACCTGGTTCTCTCAGTTTCTAAACAGGTTTAAAAAGACTTTGCAACACCCTGGGTTTTAAAAATAGTCTTATCTCAACCTACAAATTTACAGTCCCTTTATACTTTTTAATGGGTCCTTACTAAGATTTGTAACCATAGTGAATTGTACGATCAGAAAACTGTATTTAAACTGAAGCAAACGTGGTCTCAGCTGCCCTTAAGGTGTACTTTAGAAAGCTACTGATGCTACTGCCTCGAGGAATAATAAAAATGATGCGGCATCACAGAGGTTGGATGACCTTTTCACAAGCTCTTCTTCACATGGACTTTTCTGTTTTTTATGCCAGCTGACATCCATTTCACATTTTCCTTCTAGAAATAAAAAAACACCAGAGACTGACTCAGCCCTTGTGTTTGAGGATAGTCAGGATGTAGGACCCCTTAATGACCTGTCTGTCTGTCTGAGAGCTAAGAATGTGTTCGGTTAAAGCAGGAGATGTCTTAAAGGAGAAACAAGAAAAGAAACAAAGGCAGGAGGGTTGGGAACTCACCCTGCTCTCTGTGGCAATTTAGGTGGAGGGGTTCAGCTGCCTGGTGGAGTGATGAGTCCCTGTGGTCCAACTTAAAGTCTGTTCACCATTGGGCTGCTGGTCTCAAGCTTATTCGTGTTTTATTATTACATTACATGCATCCTTTGTCACAACCTCACACTCTCATGCACACTCAATATCCTATTAGGAGGACGGTGCTCTTATCTCCTGAGAGACTTCAACTAAATCCATTACTTCCCTCCTCCTAAATCATCTTTTCTTCTCTCCCCTTCATTTTTCCTTCTCTCTTCTTTGGCTTTTCAAGCGCATTAGGTGTTAAAATACTTTTTCATCAAACCCACATTAACCTGTGGAGAAAGACAAACATAAAGATTCATGGGGCATGTCTGTGTGCTGATAGTGACTGGGGGGGTCGTCCATTTCCGGGACCTTCTCACCGTTTCTCAGGTTTCCCTTCCCCCACCGATCTCCTAATTCAATATGTTTGAGTAAAGCACAGCTCCTTTGTCAACAAATTTCATTAAGCAACATTAGCAGCGATATCAAAGAGGTGGCAGGGAGGAAATGATGGATTTAAAATTAGACCGTTAGAAATGAGAGCCCTCGCTGGAAACGCTAAGACGTGATACGTGCACAGTCATGGTTTCACACTTACAAATCTCCTCGTCATCATCTTGCAAACAGAATTTACATAACTCATTTCATTTTTCATTATTCCTTTTGGAAGGTTCTTGTAATTGGATTTTTTTTTCTCCAACAAGTCCAAACAATTTCTGTCCCTTCACTTACCTGAAATAAGATTTGTACTGCTAAATTACATTCACAAGTGCTCAATCTTTTCCCTCCTTTCTTTGCGTTTGGTTTGTACTGCAATAAATTATAAAATGTCACTTGGTATCTCCGCGTCTGCTTCTACATGGCTGACAAATGGACACATCTGTTCATCCAAGATAAATTGCCTTTCCTGATTTAGCAAATATTCCTGTTAATCAGTGCAATTCAAACAGTTCAATATTTAAGTTTTTCCTATCTTGTTGTCGAATATATTGAGTAGTTGGGAACATTTCAACCTTGTAAATGAGCTCTACAGAATTCACTGCATTTGTTTCGACATGAAACAAATTGGAAGATTTTTAATTTTCCACAGTTTTCTTAAAATTTGAATATTGGAGCTTCTCTGCGCAGACTGTTGTTGGGGACACTAGTGAATCATTAAATGCATTTGTTAAAATACTAAAATCTCTTGTATAATTCTTTAGTTAATTTCCCTTTTCAGTAGCTAGCTGAAAAGAAAAGAGTTGTTAATTTATTAAGAGATTAAGCAATTAAAATTAGGAGAATTTAAACAAGTAGCAGTACATTTGCATTGCAGAAGACTTATACAACTGTATCATGGGCATAAATAGGATATTTATCAGGTGTTTTAGTGATGCTTCTGACTGGTTCTTGTAGAATGGTTAAAGACAGGTTAAATTATAACATACTGGCCATGATCTTTAAATGATTTGTTTTTATTAAAACATTTGCAAAGCTGTTCTTGATGCAGGGTGATATTCTAATGACCCACCAACACACTGGCAACCTTTCTAGAGTGTTGTCCGCCTTCCCCCTATGGACTGCTGGAGATGGGCACCAGCCTTCTGTGACCCTGATGGACAAGCAGTAAAGGAAAGATGGATGGATATTTAACTAGTTCACTATTACAATTTTTCATTTTGGTTTTAAAAATGTAAAAACAAAAAACACTCTTCTTTTCCTTTTTCACAAACAATGCACAGACTATTAATTAGATGTAAGCTAAATGAATTATATCTATGTTTAATTTGGGTTAACGAGTTGAAAAACCATGTCCTGGGATTCAGGCTTTTTCTGCGGATATAACAAGCCTAGCCACTAACTGGCGGACTCTGGTCTGGTTCGGGACACTGAGAAGATTTTATCCAGACCTCTGGACATTTTATGTGGTAACATAAATTTATAGCAGTTTTGCTCAAACAAGACTTTTCATCAGGCACAGCTTTGACAGCCCAGCTACAGGTCTTTAGATTATCTCCGCAACCTCATCCAATCTCATTAGACCTATGGTCTCCAAGATGAAAAGTGGGTGAGACAGAAGCCTGCCGTTAGATCTTAAAGCATTTCAGATAACTTGTTCAAAAATTAGGAAGGTGGACAATAAGAACGACATTGTTCTCTAAGAACACGTACGCTACACGACCAATCTGTTTAATCTACTGTGAGTCTTTGCACATCGTAATAAGTGGCAAATATAAACTTCACTATGATTCTAAACATGAAAAGTTTGAGGAAACTTATCAACAAGGATCTGAGCTAAGAACCATGAAAATAAACAAACTCAGACTAAATATAAATGTTCAAGATAGTCAGAAAATTGTTCTTTAAAGATCAGGAAGTGAAGTACGTTTTAAAGATGTATATAATACAGTCTTTAATAATATACTGCAACCATAAAAACACAAATAGCGTAATACATATTAAAGACATAGTAAAAATTATAAAGTTTCCTTGGTAGTTTTTAATGCTTTTCCAATGATCCATAGTTTTGTGCAACATCCATTGGTTACAGACCCCGAGGAGGGAGTGAGATGAGGTTTCAGGCCATCCTCACATCTAGCTGAATACCCTGTTCTAGACCATCTGGTCAACTGACATCTGGTGAGACCTGCTGACTGTAAGTGCAGCAGGGAGTAATGGTGAGGCTTCGCTCATGTGACAAAACAGAATAACATGAAAGTCCTACAGGACCTTTTTATTGAGGGCCTGTAGAGGGGATAAATTTAAATTCCCCTGATAAAAATGTTTCTTAACCTGTGAGGAGATTTTCAAATCTCAGATCATAACTAAAATCCTGTACAGGTAAAAACAGCCTTCTGCACTTATAGTGTCTAACTATTTTGATTAATAATAGATTTTAATAAGAGATTTTAATAATAATTGGACAGTGCTGTGCAAGAACAAGTTCACTTTGAGAAGAAATCACTTGACGTTTTAATAGTCCCGCTATAATCTTATTCAGGAACTGGTCCGATGTCTTAACATCAACATTTACTTTAAATATGTATTTTGTTTTGCTGTCATTTCAGTGTAAGTTGGAATTTCAGAGCTGCTTGTCTGGGAAGATGATCTCCATTAAATGTGATGGACAGTGTCCCTGCATACCTGGTCAGGAGTTCAGCAAACCGACACATAATGCAGAGAAGGCTGGTAAGTCCACAGCATCTGCAGCATTCTTTCTTCTAGTTAGAGACATAAGTAGGTCATTTAAGCTGTTTCATATCTGTCTTTCTTTGTGGCTGCATGTGATTTAATGGATGCTTTGAACATCTAGATGATTCAGGATGTTGTGGTAAATTGGGGTAAGAGGACAAAGGGATGACTGTAGAAGATGTATATATTTTTAAGGCACTTTAAAGACCCAGAACTCTCCATAGTGACTCACTGCCCACCCACTAAAGTCCTTTTAGTGGTTCCTTTTCAGACTCATTGGTAATTCTCTGTGTTTTCATTTTTTCCTACCCTGTCATCTTTCCCCCCTACTTGTGTTATTTTCCTCCACTCCCATCTCCTCCACCAGCCCCCCACCCCCATTATGTGACAGCTGCAGGAATTGTTGATGGAGTGAGTGTGTGTGTCTTATTGTTTGTCATGAAAATGGGATTTCAGCAGATGGATGGAGGGATTGTGGTAGAGAAATACAATCTAAAAGAAAGCAGCATGGAAAAGGATGGATTGTTATTTTTACAGGCTTCCTTTATCTCAAGCAGAGAGGTGGGGGGGTGGTGTTACTGAATTTCTTGTGAATGTCTGTTTGTCCCTTCATCTGTCTGTCTGTCCTAGTCTTCCCTTACAAATCTATTCCAATCAGCCCCAGATTATGGGGTATTTATAAGGGTGCCAAAGTTCATTAGGCCCATTTTAATGCAAATGCTGTCTTGTAATTAATGGCAGTGCTGATTTTGTCTCTCTTTCTCACATAACAGTTTAAGCCTAAATGATGGAGAACTGGGATTGATGCAGTTACAGAAAAGCTTTTTACCTACTTGACTTCTGTCACATTAATTCCTTCCTGTCTTTGCTCAGATTAAACTATAATTAACTCTTTAGTTTGCTGAGTGCATAGCTCTGGGAATAAACAGTTTTCACAGGCTTTTGTCAGGAGTCAGAAAGTCTATAAATCTTAGCCACTGATTAAACCTTTTATATTGCTTTAGTCGTTGATTATGCTCAATTTTTTCCCCTTCATTTTCTCATTTTTTTCTAACATTTAGCCCCTTCTCAGAAAAAAAACTTGTCCTTAAAGTATCCAACTGACATCAGGTTAGAAGGTTTGTGCATTTGGAGGTGGCAGAGATTTTTCAGTTTCACTTTAGATCAACAAGGCAAGATGGTAAACAGATGGGAATAGCAGTAAGTGAATAAAAAAATGCCTGTGATATTACATTCCCATGGAAACGGTTAAACGATTGTTGCAGTGTGATGTGTGAAATCAACCCTCTGGGCTTACTGATAGTCACAGGTTCAAGCTGGATTTGAACATTTACAGCAGAGCCATAAATATCCTACCTGCACTTTCAGGTTCATAAACCATAGAAAAAACACTGAATGTCTTTCAGCTTTCAGTTCAGCATTCTTTTACATCCAAATATTAATGCCCTACGGAAATAACACCATGGTGGAGGAATATGTGAAAGTTAAGCTTCTAAGGTTTAGTGTTTTAGAACAACTGAAAGGTTACAGTAGGAGGTACACAGTTATCAGTTAAATTACTTAAAATAATGCCTCTGAGAACTGGTGCAAATTTAAAGTAGGTGGTGCAAATCGGTTCTCTGCAACAATTTCTGTGATATATAGCAAACCCATTTACTCAACAAAGCCTTCTTTATTATTAATGGAGTGACTTAAGTAAGTGTAATTCAAAGTATAACCAGAGAGCTTTGCCATGATTTCAGCATCTCTTATTTGCAATATTTGCCAATGTGTTGCTAACTTCAGCATTAAGTTGTTTTCTTTTCATCTACTGAAACACTTTGAAGTGACCCTTTTGAAATAAGGTGTCTAAATTACATAG
Source organism: Jordanella pulchra (assembly GCA_034780135.1). NCBI lineage: Eukaryota > Metazoa > Chordata > Actinopteri > Cyprinodontiformes > Cyprinodontidae > Jordanella > Jordanella pulchra. Next base: position 8,751 of record JAUZNJ010033073.1, read on the forward strand.
GCCTAGTCTATTAGAAGAGGAATACATTTCTGCTTTTCTTTTAGCTTAAACCCTAAAATGAAATATCAATGTCAAACAGAAAGGACAAACACTTAAAAAGAGAGGAAAGTATATTGAAGGGATCCTATACTGAGATTAAATGAAAGACTTTAATCCATGTGCGAAAAAATCCAGCTTTCTTGAAAGGATGCTGCATTGGTTTAAACAAGGCAGAAAAAAAAGCTACAACAAAGAAGACTGTCATAAAAACAAACTCAATAATGTTGGGATTATTTAAATCAGTCTGTTTTAAATAATATCACAGCAAATTTTCTATTCTGTAAATGCATCTTTGTAAAGAATCTTTGGTCAGAAAGTTTAAAACTTGCTCTGCCCCATCCTCAGATCTGACATAAGCAACGTTTGAGTTGCCATGCTAATTCTGGGAGTTACTTCAAGTTGACAGCAGGATTCTTATCACTTATTTTTCGCTGAGGTTGTTGTTTGTTTTTATTGATGAAAAAATCATAAGATTTACAAAATGCGTTAAATTGCACACATCTCTTAAACAGCACATCACAAGTCTATATAATTCAGTAGACAATGACACTGACTTACAGCATTAGCACTAGATTTTTCCCAAACCTGTATATGTAACAGTAGTATTCTACTTCTAAACACTGACAACTTTGTGTGTAATGTTTATGAGTCTGCTTTGCCAAATAAAATTTAGCATTTAAAAAGAATGCAAACTTTTCTGATAATAGAATTTGTATCCTTTGCTCAGTTTTTTTAAGTGTTTATAACAAAGCTGGAAATCTCACTGAAAGAATAATATTGTTGAGAGTTAAACAATTGTAAAATTTATGTGTTTGTTTCATGGGGAAATGAATAATTGCAATGATTTTGTGACAACTGTTATGAGTTTAAGATCCTAAATGTAATTATTTCTCAATATTTAAGAAGTTGATAAGTTTTTATGTTTGCTATCACTGTTAGGGTTGGAGCACTTCTGGTTAAAAATCAATGTTTCAAAGGCTGTAATGCGTTAAAAGAGTGGCAGCAGAAAAAATATTACAGTATCTGTGAATTGGATCCTTTGTTTTTATGTTGGATTATTTTTCCTGTAGTGGTTTTTACTTAATTGATGTGCATATTTCTGTGCACACCTCTCTTCATTCAGCAAAGAATATCTGCTTTTCACCACAATAGTGGGTTTTAGTTTAGTTTAGGGTTTTTTGTTGTTGTTAAGTGTTAGAGCAAACAAGATGTTAAAATAGAATGACACTTGACTACTGGCATTTCTGTGATCATGATAACATAAGAATTTTTCAATGTTTTTTAGCCTCTAGATCCTTTTAGAGTAGGACATTTAGCATGTGTTTCTTTTAATTTAAACTGTTCTTTAAATAATGTTTAATTCGTTTCAGATAATCCAATCTAGATTTGACAAAACTTAAGTGTTATATAGTTTGAAATTATACTAGTAGATCTTAGTCGGAATGTCACAATAGCAGCAAAATAGTAAAACATGAATAAAAGTTTCTTTAACTGGGTCAATATTTTATATTGATATTCTCTTATATGCTTTAGCTAGCAGAAAAATTAGCCTGGATTATTTTTCAATTCTCAGCTGATCATACTCAGCTATAGTCTTCTTTCAATCCTGAATAATCAAGTTAACTGATTATGCTACAGGCATCTCATGAAAGCATAAAGGTTTTGCAGACTTTCAATGTTTTTTATTTAAAATCAAACCAGGAATAAAAACTAATAAAAAAAAGTAAATGAGAGAGGAATGGAAAAATCAACAAACAAAAAATAATGCAAGTGCCCAAAATATTTTGGGAAGTTCTGGAAAGAAAATCAAAATTTGATCCTTGTATTGAATGTACATATTAAAGTGTGGAAAGTAATTTTTGAATGATTCTTTTAATAAAGATTTTTTTTATATTTTGTATACTAGAGTTACAAATTCTGCTAAAATTTCCATACATCCAAGACACAACCAATGCCTGTTGATGCATATTCAACACATAACAATGATCCTATTGAAGATATTTCTTATCAAGTAGGGCAGCTTTTTCAAACTGTGTCTCATTTATTAAATATTCAAACGTAATCCTAGAGGTGTGGAGATGTGGGATCAACAAGTCATCTCCATGCCAGGTATTTGTTCTTCCCAGCCACTGAACCAGGTGAGTCCAATCTGCACAATATAATTCACCGTGCAGATTGGATGCACTTGTTCAGTGCCTTGGCAGAGCAATGGAGGCTAGACACTTTAACTTATGTCTACTCTTTTCTTTATCCAACTTAACAATCTCTACCTAAGGAAGAACCTGTTTACAGAAAAAAAATGTTTTTCTTTATATAGTTATAAATAAGTTTTGATGGGTGAACTACACTTGACACCTTCTCACATAAATGATACTTTTATGTGACTTTTTGTAAAGCTTCAATGGGATGCTATCCATCTTTCTAACTCGTTTCTGTTTTTTTTTTTTTTTTCTTCTCCATCCTAATATTTTGTTCATCTGTTTTAGCCTAAGCTTTAAGGTGCTTTTGGAACAGATTCATTTGTATTTTTCTACTCAGTCAACCGTTTATTCATTATTCAATTTACTGCACAAACAAAACTTTCTCAGCAAAAATAGTTCAGCTATTTCCTTTTTGCACTGGGCAAATCTAAATTGTCTCTGAAACCAAGAAACTTTATTAATATCAGTAAAAAAAACATTTGTGAGTTAAAGACTGTATGAATCACTGTTGTTTGAAATCTCCTGCAGCTGTTATTTTTTTTCACTACTTGTCAACAAAGGTTAGTGTGTTGTCAATGTGGCACTGAGATGTAATTTGATCTGTCATCTCCCCTGCTGCAACCCTGCCATCACAGCCAACATCAACACCTTCACATGTATAACACTGACTCAAGTTGGCACACAGAGATTCAGCAGTATGAAAATGTGTGTAGTCATACATCTGTACCGATTGTAGGCAGTTGGATTTTTAAAGTGCATCTACTTTAATTTGCACCAGCTTCTCCAAAACAAAGATATTAAGCAAATAAAAAAAAACAAAAGCAGCTGTTAAAGTCTGAAAAGAAAAAAAAATCCACTAACTAAATTAGATTTTTCCTGGCAGCACAGACAAGTACAGTCTGTTCTCTCCATTTTCAGCCTCCTCATATACTACCCCTTGCCAAAGAGACTTTCTTAGAGAGCTTGGATATCAGTTTTTCTTTTTACATATTAGCTAAACTGCTCCGCTTGTTTTCTACTCTTGAAACACATGTTTGAGAAACAGATAATTAAAAATTACTCTTTAGCCAATTCATTTATAATTAAAGCTGTGATCCCTTTTCTTACAACACTTTAGTAGACTATAAAGTTTAAACACAAACTGACAAATGCAAAGAACATTTCCACCATTAATTATTATTCTTGATAAGGAAATATATATGGCAACTGATATAAATTGGGAAGGTTCTCATTTGTAGTTTTAGTTGGTTTAATAACATGGGTACATACATGGGTCGTGTGCGCTAACCACTGCGCCACCTTAACGCCCCAAGTTCAGGTGATTTAAGAAATCACCTTAGTTAGGGCTGGCTTACAGGGCCAGACTTTAAAATGGTCTGGTGATTTTCAAAAACTTATATGACCCCACACATTGTGCTAATATCAAATTCAGGAGAGAATAGTTTAGGTCATACAGCACATTGTCTTCAGCCAGCCCAAAACGCCAAACACGTGCCAACACACATCAAGCAAAGTGTGTGCAGACGCATCTGATGTGCTTTGCTGGTCTCTGTTTAAATTGGCAGAGGCAACTGAGAGAATGACTTTGGTTTATTTGCTGTGAAGAGCGGGGACGGGTGGTGGTGGGGTGTTAGGATGCTTTTAGGTAGGAGAACGTACACCTCAAAACCTCATCCATATAGTAAGTTCATTAGGATTATGATCCTACTTTTAAAAAAATCTCTGTTGTTTCAAACACCAGAAACCCCCCATACCAAAGGGCACCAGTGCTGGGAATCTCTCCAGCGACAGCTCCCTCAAGCCGATCAGGCTCTCTGGGATTTTCCTCTTCCGTTCATAGCGGCTAGAAGTGAAGGGTTTTTTTGGTTAAAACTCAACTATCAGAATATAGAATTTATATTTTTCGCTGGTAAGTTTCGTAAATTAAAGTCAATGTACATAATAATTATAAACTGTTTCTAGACAGCTGAGAATATATTTAAGTTATCAGAGCCCTCTTACTTTTCCTTCTCCATTACAAAAACACATTCTCAAAAAATACGCAGTGACTTATGGTACAGAAGGTCTTTTTTTGAAAAACAAAATCAAGCTCCTATGCCTTCACCATGTGGTTTCACAGCCTATTGCAGAAATCCACTGTTATCGTACTAGAGACATGAGAAATCCTATTTTGTGGGACATTATTGTAAACTCATCGTAACCGAACAACTGGTGAGTCACTATAGTCACTCTAGCTTCTTACAGGCACTCACACCTTTGGGACATTAGTACTGAATGGATTCATCACCAGCCCCACAGGGTACATCTCTATAAACAATCAATAATTCACAATCCATATATATATATGGATTGTGAATTATTGA
>JAUZNJ010033074.1:0-19963 GCA_034780135.1 Jordanella pulchra
GTGAAAGATTGGTTTGATGAACATGAAAGTGAAGTTGAACATCTCCCATGGCCTGCACTGTCACCAGATCTAAATATCATTGAGCCACTTTGGGGTGTTTTGGAGGAGCGAGTCAGGAAACATTTTCCTCCACTAGCATCACGTCGTGACCTGGCCACTATCCTGCAAGAAGAATGGCTTAAAATCCTTCTGACCACTGTGAAGGACTTGTATATGTCATTCCCAAGAAGAATTGATGCTGTATTGGTCTCAAAAGGAGGCCCCAATATACTAATAAGTTATTGTGGTCTAAAACCAGGTGTTTCTGTTTCATTGTCCAACCCCTGTACTTTACATTGTTGTATGTACCTATCTAATCCTAATACAAATCCAGCCACATTAGTTACAGTAAAGGCATTTAACATCTTGATTTTTAGGTGGTGCCACATTGCTTGAGATAGAAACATCAATGTTTACCTGGCTTTGCTGCTCCCTACACTTCCCCTTAAGAAAAAAACAACAACTTAAAGGTTTTGGTGTGGCAATTACATACTCAAAATCAACAAATACACTAAAATAAGAGTTTGATATCATTGATAACTCTTAGAGAATAAATAGATCTTGTGAAATGACATCTCTTTGTGCTGATCTCTGTTTTTCTGCATTCGCACAAACCGTCTCAGGAAGCTGATATGTGATCACTCATCTAAAAGCGTAGAGGATGGGATCCTGTCGCTTTCAAAAAAGCTTGCTAAAAGCCATGAATTAGGGCACTATGAGTATCCTTTACTCAGCCAGTTCTGTCAGTAACAAACAAAAGGAGACACTCAGTGGGATGATTGGTCTAATGCACCATACAGAGGTGCAAATACAGAAGGAAATTATTGTAGAGGGCACAATGTACCCTCTATAATTTCTTGACCAGTCTTATCCTGCTTGACATGCCTATGGCTACTTAGATGGTTATTTTGCTTTTGTATTACCAAAAACAGGTGCCAGGGTTATTGTGGGTTCCAATATCTAAGAAGTGGTGTCTGCAATCTGAAAGGAATGCAATATTTTTTCACTCAAACCCCCAAAGTCCTTTGTGTACCACTGAAAAACAGGTAGTAAGAGAACACATACAGTAGAGCTACATAAACTGCTATAGGAGTAGACATGACTAAAACAATATAGGCCTTAATAACTACAATGTTCTGGGGTTCTTCAGCACAGGAGTAACTCTCTTGACTTGTCAGACTGAAATAGTGGCTGCATGTTAATCTGTAAGGGAAGAAAGACGAGTCAGGAAAAAGATGATATGAGCAGCTTCATATGAGTCACTGTTCTGTTTGCTGCCAGGGAGTTTTCCATGTATCGCTTCATAATAAAAAGCAAAGCTTCCGAAATGCGCTTATATTAAAACCTTTATATGTTCTATATAGTTTTTGCTAACAATTTTTTTTTTATATAACTGCAAACAATTCAGTCTTTTTCATCTTTTTTTTGGCCACTGCCAACCCCATTAATTTTCACTCTGGTTTCTGGTTGTACGGTAATAGAAATCAAGAAGGTTTTTGCAGTATGAATACTTTTTACAAGACACTATGGATTCTTCTTTCATTCAAATATAAACATGATTTATAAACAAAATCCTCCTAGGTGAATGTCTGAGAGCGCAACTGCCAGTTGCGTGTGCAACTGCTTTTTTTACAAACAGCCAGAGCATAAAAGACATTTTTGAGGCACTTCCTAAAAAACGAAACAAAAAGAAAACAGCTCAGCCTGGCCTCTTCAACGCGTTTCTGTGCTCCCAGGGTGCAGGCTACTATTTGAATTATACTGTTTTGTTTACCGTTTTCTGCACATAAGAGAACAAAAACAGCTCAAAGCGAAAAGTTTGTGTGTAATAAGAATGGAGCAATGCAGACCCCTCTAGTGTCACGTCTGCACCCTGGTAACACAGAGATAATGTTAGTTGCACTAGGGGGAAAAAATCAGTGTGGAAATTAGATCTGTGGTTTGGCTGTTCTGGCTCAAGAAGGTTTTAAATAAAAGACAAGCTCACAAACCTTACACTTTTTCTTAAAACTACACACAAATCCAGTGGTTTTACAAATAGCACATTAATTATATACATATTTCTTTTAGTTACCTTTTAGGTTGTGTTAAGAATGTAACTTTCTATAAATTCTTGTATTTTGTTGCAAAACACAAAAAGAGTGTCATCAGCCATCAAGGGAGGGAGATCTTATCCTGCTCTTTCTCATCCTAATTCAATAGTCTCATTGGCTGAGTTATTAACTTTTAATTTTTAAAGTTATTTATCATTGTTGTTTTAAATACTTCTACTTTCCTACACTCTTTGATGGATTACTTCAGATCTAAGGACTCTGGATTTTTAATTCTTTTTCACTCTTTGCTACATCCAAAGTAAAAAAAAGAGCAAGATGGGTATGGTCAAAGCACGGGACATCAGCAGTATTTTAGACAGACTTCAACTGATGGAAGAGAGGTTGTCTCAACTGGAGGTAAATGCCAAGATCATCAGTTCCTGAAAATGAAACAACTCTACCGATTCCTCAAGACAACAAACATCCTCCCAGCAGTTCAACCACCTGGAAACGTCTTGGAGCTAAGCCACAAAATAAATCTCAACATTTGGATCCGATGGATTCTGCCAAGCACCCTATTCCATTGGGGGTGTTTCAAAGTGGAGCGCCTTGGAGAGGTTGGACTCGGATAACACAAGGATTTCAGCATTGCGCAGTAGTAGTATACGTGTTGGCTTTGAATAGAACAATAAAGTGGTTATATGGCCAGTACAATCTTTGTCTTGCATGTCTTCTCTTTATTTGGTCACTTTACCTTTCAGCCCAAGCCTTTTCCTTTCTGGTGTGTTTTTTCACCTCCAAAATTTAAATTTCGTGGTTGATCGTGTCCTATGAAATGAGATTCTCTGGTGGCTCTGTGCTGAAGCTGCAGATAATGATGTTTTAGAATAAAATGAGATCACAGTCTACACATGCAGCATTTAACTTTGAAACTCCACCGGAACCACATTACCTTTTAGCAACTGACCTTTCTGCCTGAAGGATCCAGTCTACTCCAGATTGACAAGGAGTTGAAGCATCAAGCATGAAAAATAGACCAGAAGTGGATTTTAGAGAAGCGTCCAGCTGACTACACTTACGGGACGTTTTAGGGACACACCAAAGCATGGCAGATGGAAACACTCTCATTGAGAGTAGCTGCAATCAACCAGCAGGGCGTGGACGCGTTGCGGATGCTCAGAGGATTTAATGCATTCGGTGGAACCCTGGGGTAACGGGTCGGACCCCTCACTTCGATGATACAGTGGGCAGCACTGAGCCTTAACATTCCCTACCAAGAAAAGACAAGCAGCTAGCTGCAGCTAACATTTTTCCATCTTCCCTGAGTCTGGTACCAAAGGCAAGTTAGTAAGCTTAAGCCATGATACATCCCATCATCTCTCCAGCTGGAGACCCACTAAACTCTGCTGGAATTTCACTGAAAAACTGTTTTTCTGCTCTACATCATGAGCCTATGATGGACACCTCTCCTCCAAACATGAATAAACAACATCACGACCCAGAGATCCTCTGGCGCTAAGATACAGGAGAATCCCTGTCAGAATTCCTAAAAGAAAAAGCAAAGAAATTAAATGGCCGAAAATCCAATCTCAGAATAACCCCATGTTTTAGGCAACTTTAAAATGTAGAGCTATTCACCCCCATGACACTTAAACTGGCTTTCAAAAAAGTATAAGATTACTAAGAGCAAAAGGAATTTTTAATGACTTCATTACTAAGAACAATATTGATGATATGTTTCTCACAGAAATATGGTTATAATTATAATATAATAGAATAAAATAGAAATACCTCTACTGTGTAATACTGGAAAAATGTTATTGGTTTACACAAAAATAGATGTTATGAAAAACAAGATAAGTTTTTAAGCTAAATTGCACTGCCAGAGAGATAACAAAAACACACCTGAAAAAGAAACATATTGAGCACATGGATTGTTTCTAATCTGAAACAATGCATGAGGAAAAAAAACATTTTTTTGATCAGATAAAGAGGCAGCTGTAAGCACTTATTGGGCATGTTAGGATTATAAAGTCTAATAGTAGCTGGGGGGAGGGATCTGCATGAAGACTCTTACATGTATCCAGAATGTAACAGTGTTTCACTGAATTAGCTCCTCAGCTCTGTAACAGCTTCAAACATGGGGTGGAAGACAGTGTCCAACAGTAATGTTATTTTTCTTATAGTTCTTCTGTCTTCCACCACCTGCACTGTGCCCCGAAGGCATACTAGGAACGCACTGGCCTTCCTAATGAGCTTGTCCAACTAGTCCCCTTAGCTTCAGATAAACCGCTGCTCCAACAGGCCTTGCAATGAAATATAGCTGATGCCGTCACAAAGTCAAGGAGGATCTTTAAGAGCACCCCCTCCCCTCCTTTACTACAAAAGATCTTAGTGGTACAGTAGAGTCTGCTCTGACACATCCTTCAAAGAGCCGCAGCGATGTGGCTCCAGTCTAATTTAGTGTTGGATTAAACACCTAGAATCTTCTGTCCAACAACTCAAAATCAGTTCATTGGTTGTTCAGCCATTCCAATATGGAGTCAGGTGCTTCTAAAAATAATATTGAAGTCTATGTTAAACCATGTAACTTTTTAACAAAGTTTACAAAAACATTTAAGAGTTTGATTTTGTTACAAATACTCTGGTTATGAACATTAAAACGTTTTTCTTCAGCCATCAGTTCAAATGTGAAATAACAGATATTTTAAATTATATTTTAACATATTGTTTTTCTAATTAGATCTTTAGTCTTTTGTACCAAGAATTCTTATCATTCTATTATTCTGGATATTCTGTTCATTGTTTAAAGAGTAATACTATGCTGAATCACCTTTAACTTTAATTTTAGTTATGTTATCCTAAGCTATTTTCTGTATTTATGGTGCTATATATTTGGGCTGCTGGATCATATAGGGGCCACTTCTCATTCTGCTTAATTTGATCCCTATTCTCACATTCTGCCGTATTTGTTCTCTCTGGTTTTTCTGATCATGGTAGCTTTATCTGGTCCTTTCCAGGTCAGCTGTGACTCCATCTTGGATTGAAATATCAGCTGTGCTGCTGCCATTGAAATTTCCCTTTATTTTTGCCTGTTTCCAGTGTAGTCCTGTTGCTTTCACCGTGACTAGCAGAATTGGCTTGGAGATCATTTGTCTGGCTGTGTCTTTCCTGCACAGGGCCACCAGTGGAGCAAGTTAACAGTAACATTTTGTATAGCTGCTTCTTTTTGTATGTCTGCTTCGATCTCCTTGAACCCAAGTCTTCCTGAGCAGATGTACATCTCACACTGAGCCTGCTGCTGTTGGAGGTTTCTTCCTGTTAAGAAAGAGTTGTTCCTCTCCACTGTGCCACATGCATGCTCTGTGTAAGAGATTGCTGGAGAGTCAACCACAAAATGCAAGCGAAGGTTGTTGCTGCAGGCTCATCCAGGAGGAGCATGTCTTGCAAGTCAATGACTGCAATCAACTGGTTTTCCTAACCAGTTGGACATTATTGTCTCTATACAGTGTCTTGAGATCATGCGTTGTGAATTGGTACCATAGAAATAAACTGAATTGAATTTGATTTAATTTTTCGATTATGCTCGCCTTCGCCACCTATTGTTTCGTGTGGAAGGCCATCTAAGGTGGCAGCTTTGTCATCTCCAATTTTCAGATGATGTATTGAACCATTGGTCCAACTGATACTTAAAGGCTGTCAATATTGTTTTGTAACCAAGTGCCTTCCTTGGTCTTCATTTGCATGTTTGTTTATTAATCTCCTTTTATAAAACCAACAGGCCTTCATCAAAAAGCTTTATTTAGGAGATTGGGTGCATAATTTGACAATATTAACTATTTAGGTACATTCAAGGAGCCAATAAAAGTACATTGTATTTTGACATATATAAGTAAAGGGGACCTAAATAAATGCACTTCATTCTTTTCAGATTTCTTGGTCCCACCAAAATAATCCCACTGACATACTTTTAAGTTTGTGGTGGTGCACCAATGTCTTCTTTCTTTTGAACTCATGTGTTTCACATAACAATTATTGGTTACAATTTACAATAACCATCAAAACCATAAAATGGTAAAGACACCATTTATTAATAATTACCAGATAGTTTATGAATGTTTGTTTCATTTTGAAACTGGATCTAAACCATTTATAAAAGCTAAATATATCATTTATTAAGGTATTAAGTCTACTGATGTTAGGGTAAGGGTAAGTCAAACATGACAGTGCAAGTTAAAATTAAAAGTAAGGACCAGGTTCAGGTCTTAAGTTCACTGACGTTAGGGTTTGGCCTAAACTAACATGGCAGGGTAATGTTATGTATTTACTTTTATTAATGGTTTAGATGCACTTTATAAATGACTATCAAACATTAAAAAAATATTTGCTAATCATTAATAAATGCTCTTTTTATTTATAGATCATGTCTTTTGATGGTTATGGTTAATGTGTTACTTAATTATCAGCAGAAGTACAATTAATTGATTATATGTTTGTCCATTATTGTTTCTGTTTAGTTTTAAATATTTTCAAGACAATAACTGGTCATTTGAAGGATCTGAGTTAACTAATAACTGAAGAACCTTTTTTTCCTCCTAAATTTAATAGTTAAATTATCTGTCGCTCCTTAGTTTGTCCTCTACAATTCTTCACTGAACCTTTGCCTTCTCACACCTTTGATCAGCACACCTTGTCCTACCTTGTAAAGTAGTGAGAATGTTCCCATATGCTCTTCCCCATCTGAACAGGTGGCAAACCACAGGTAAGCTCTACACCTCCACTTGTTCTGGCATCCATTGCACGCAGTCACATTTATGTGGCTGCTGGGCTTATTAATTGGCTCTCACTGACCTCTTTGTGGCCTTGAAGCAGTCCTCTTATTTGTTTTGTAAGTGATTTTGTGAGTGCAGGAGTGTAATGGGCCTCTGTATCGTCAGTTTCAGAAAAGATATTTAACAATTTTGTGTAGTAATTTACCTTGTCACATTCTAATGAGGGATATATTAAAGAAATAAAAGAAAGTTTGGTTATGAATGAGACACCAAGAACCATGCACAGAGACTTAATGAAATTCAATGAATAAGTAACCCTGGTAACAAATTATTAAAAGTATTGTTCTATATCTTTTTAATTCCGATAGTGCTTATTTTGGGTCCTCATATTTCAGTTGAAGTGCCTTTTATTTCAAATAAAGTATGATAAAAAATCACATAAATGATGAAATAAATCAAAATGACGTGAGATGCACGTATCATTAACATTGTAACGTCCTCTTAACTACCTTTGCTCATGTCTGCCCAGCAGTGCTGATTAGTACATGAGTGTGTGAGCTGCTGCAGTTTTGCAAAGGGAACTCGCTGAGGGGGCGGCAGATGTGACAGGACTGCTAAGTTTTGTTTTTTTTAAATGGAAGAAAGAACCCTGTATGGTCAAGTCGGTAACGTGCTGCAAATAAGGGCAGCTGGGAGGACCAAAGTGGATAAGAAATAATTCCACATCAGCAGACCTTAGTCTGGAAATTGCCCCCTGCATCTTGTTGATATTAAAGGATCTTCACATCCATCTCAGCTCTGATTTTAGCAAACAGCAATCCTGGTACTTCTGTATGCACTTTTAGAAAATCAGATTGCAGGTCAGCATTTGGCTGGTATCTCTTGAATAATTCCATTTGTTCTACTTTAAGGATTGCTTCAATTTTCTTTCTTTTTGCAATACACCACTGTCTGCTCCTGGTACACTGTCGGGGAATGTCAGAAAAAATGCTTTAAAACCCCAAACTGGGGCGGTGGCATTTTGAGAGCTTTTATTGATTGCTTTTAATATTTACAGCTATATTATCTAGCTTGTTTGGTGAACTGCAGTAAACAATTGGCCATTAAACAATAATTTAAAAAATGTTTTTTCTTTGCAAGTTTGAAACATCCCATGAAGGATATATGAACAAGAAGAAAATCTCCCAGAGGAAAAACAGAGTGAAATTGATTATATTTAAATGCCTTGTGATTACTTGAATTATTTTCCCAACTATAAATCTTCTTTAATGACAGTGGAGGTCAAGCAATATATCTACCAGCCTTGAGTTGCACATTATTTGTACCTTTCAAGGTCAGTCCTTTTCATGTGGATGGTTAGGATAAGAGGCTTTTGCTTTGTCCAAAATTACTCTGCGAAATAGAAATCTATGATTATTAATTATCAGGCAAAATAAAAAGGATATATGTTAAAAAATCTTTATATTGCCCTAACTCACAAGGTTGAGGCTTTAAGATGGACAAAACAGCCATTTATTGTCATATACCAATTTTCTTTTTTCTTCAAACTCTGCTGGTTCTGATTTTTCTATGACAAAAATGCCATTTGTGTTAGATGTTTTGATTTTAAAAGTATGGTTATTGAGAAAAAATAGCATAAGAAACTTAAAGGATAATTTAAATGTACCAGTGTATATATTTATAACTTTTGTTAGTTGCGCTAAGCTCAAAAGAAAGTCAATTAAATACCATATTGTTTCTTGATGTATGTTAAGGCCCCAACAAAGTAAACGTTTTCAGTTATTTAGTTATTAAACAAGTGAGCAATGGCATTTGACCTACCATTCATGGGTCAAACAAATCAATTAAAATTGCTTAGTTTTAATCTATGATCTTTTAACTAAAATTTCCAGTTATTAACAAGTCATAATGAGTTATCCCTGAATCAGTGATGTGTGAAGTTACAAACACTGCAGATCAGTATCTTATTTTAGCTATTATATTGCAAGGTCAATTTTGATGCTTTAATTAAAGCATCAACTCATTTAAGTAAGTTACAAATCTTTTCTAATATTACCAAGTTAAGTCTCTAGTCATCAAATTTGGGACACAAGTCTGACTTGAATCAAATCATCAAGTCAGAGTCCACGTCTTGAGTAATGGTATAGTGGACATTTTTTCTGGAAATGTAGGTAAGAAATGCTCGATTTACTTTTCAAAAAGCTGCATATGCACAAGACCATCCTACTTGCCCATCCACCATTGGGTGAAGAAATCTACCAAATAAGCTCTGGTCTTAATTTCTTCTTCTGAGGTGTTCCTCTTCTCATAAACTTGTAAAGCTGTTTGCTTCATGTGACTCTTTGAGGAACTCCAAAAGAAAATTGCCATCTATACCTTTAACTGGTTCATCAATAATGACAAATTTTGTAATATGATTTATTTTTTGTACAGTAAGCCAAAAAGTTTAGGATAATAACAGTGATCCTAAGCATTATGGCCTTTCCTCACAAATTAAAAGCTGAGTAAGTCCTCTATCTTATCAGATAGAGAATGGTGACTAAGGACTTAAACTCAGGGTCCTTAGTGACTGTAGCTTGGGTTTAATTTATTTGATTGTTAACTCTATGACTTTGAGTCGTTATTTGTATATTAGAAACTTTAGGCCAGTCTTTGTTCCCCCAATTGGTCTTGCAAAATATAATTTTCTCCCCTGCCTTTATGTTATGCAAAACAATTGAACCACTTCATACTTATGTACCTAAACAAATGCATATCAGTTTTTTTATTTAATTATTACAATATATCATGCAAAATAATAGCCAGCCTTATATAACACTCCATTTTAATTTATTTTGTCCATAATCCAATTCTGAGCCAGTTTAGAACTCTGAAATGTTACGGAATGCAAAATTGATATAACTTAAATGCATACACAAGGAGAAGCAACTTCCACTTGCTGGTATTATTTATTGTTACATTATCTAACCACATTTCCTGACAGTTTACTTTGAACAGACTATAATCAACTACTTAGCATTTTTGGCTGTTAAAGCAAGTTCAAACCAAACCCCTGGTATTAATCCCATCCCCCTACCAATGGCAGAGCACCAAAAATTGTTGATGTAAAACACTGCAAAGGGACACAAAAAATTGTGTTGGATAAAGTAGAAATCAATCATGTGGATTCCTATGCCAGTTTTCATATACATTTGTGTTGGTGGTGGACTTATGAGTGACAAGAATAATTTGAGGAATAATTTCTAAATGGCAATTAATATTATTATAAAAATAAACTCTTGTCTCTCTCTAATCTCTTTGCAGAAAACTCCACCTACGATGCCTCTGGCTCCCCACCTTTACGGAGGAGCTCTGCAACCACAGGTGACCCTGTTCAATCAATGGCTGAACTGTCAGTGACTGGGGAGGTGCCTTTCCAAGTGGCCCATTTAGACGGCGACTCAGAAACTGAGGACAAGGGTTTACCGGGACAGCCTGCTTTCTCCTCCATCTTAACTGTGATGGCAGGAACTGTCAAACATCCTGTAGGCCTTGAACAAAGTAGAACCTTGCCAACTATCAGCAAGGACGATCCACTCACCACCCAATGGCCTTCAAATAGTTCCAGCCAAGATTCAGACATGTCCTCCTCATCATCGGCATCAGTGGGAGACGACTCCAGAGAAAGCTCAGGTCTGATATTTAGAAGTTCTAAGAAATTACCCAAATACTCTGCCTCCAAGCCCTTACATGTGTAATTTATAGATGGAAAGAAAAACATCTCATCATTTCAGTTTTTATTCTTTACATCAATGTCAACTTCGGCAAAATCCATCTTCTCCTTGACATCATCCTTGTTATCTCTTTTTTCATCTTCTGCTGGGCAGATTAGCAAAGCTTTTTCATCTAAGGGTTTGGAGAATGCTTCCAACCCTGCTTCTCAGAAAGTTACATCAGCATTATAGGCCTAAGGCCGGATAAACAGTTATGGGGCTGAAATATCCACCCTTCATAGAGATACTAACCTATATGTTGTTACCTGGGAAATGCATAATGTTGGGAATGAGCTATCAAACTTTCCAAGTAAAAATGTTTTAAAGAAATGGCAAAAGTCTTAAATATTTTTACTTGGGCCGGTGGCAATTGCTTTAATTTCTACATATCTTCTATACCAAACAATGGTCTTAATTGTTCAGCTACATTTGTGTCGACTCACTCAAATTCAGAATATAAGCTTGAATACTGTATATGCTGATAATCTTAAAAGCAGCTCTCCAATTTCATCCAGTCAAACCAGTCATGCAGTTCAGGGGCAGTAGGGAGTTTCACATATTCCCACATCAGCACTGCTGTCTGCCTGTGCTAAAGGCTATTCACTTTCTAGTCATGTCAGAAAGCAGATGTTATACAAACAGCATATGTCATTGACAATGGCTGATAGTAACACTTAAGGTCATAGAAATGGTAAAAGCATGTCAATAATACATAGGTAATCCAGCTGTGACACCAACAACCTTCACAACCAGCATTTTTTTACTCTTCCTGCTTAGTCTTCCTAAGTTCAAATGCCTTCCTCTTAAATGACAGTCACCAATCCAGCACATACCAACACTGCCATAGTGACCTCCTCTGAGGATGTGACTAACCCTGGTGATTTACTGATGACTGCAAGTCGAAGCAGTCCTAGACTTCCTGCTATCAATATAAATTAAAACCAGGGAGCAATAGAGGGAGCTGAGTTGGAATCTGGTTGCACTCTATCTCACCTGAATAACTCACTT
Organism: Jordanella pulchra; assembly: GCA_034780135.1. Classification (NCBI taxonomy): domain Eukaryota; kingdom Metazoa; phylum Chordata; class Actinopteri; order Cyprinodontiformes; family Cyprinodontidae; genus Jordanella; species Jordanella pulchra. The sequence continues at coordinate 11,605 of JAUZNJ010033074.1, forward strand.
TCACTTACACAGCTGAGACCTGAGCCCGGTGATGCTTTTGCACTTACAGCCTTGTCCGCGTCAAAGTCAGATGCACCCAGAGATGTTGAGGTTTGTAACTGCAATTGGCATTTTCAAGGATATAGCCCACACAGGCTGGACAGCTCTGAAAATTATATTTAACCCCAACAGAAGGGAAATATCTCTTGGAATTGTAGAGTGTTTACAAAGAATATAATTCCTTACCTATTTTTAAGTAACAACTTAAAGTATTGCTTTAACTTAAAACTTAAACTTAAAAATATATTAAGTAACAACTTAAAAATATCTGAATACCACTAATTACATTTTGACGGTATGTCAAAACCTGTTAAAAGCCCTTCACGTAAACTCCCACTTCTTTTCCTTCATCTCTAGCAGAAACCCTCTTGACACAAAAGCCAAAATTTTTCTGCTGTGGGATCAATCACTAGCATTAGTAGAGATGAATCAAATTCAATTTTGGGCTCGCAAAAAACATTGCCTCGGCAGCTCCTTGCAGCAACTACCTCTTTTATTGGTGGACGGAACAGTTTGGAGATATCTAGTGCTATTTTAAGCCTTGGCACAAAACAAATGGCTCTGTATTGAAAGTGGAAAACCACCAAGCCAATTTTGGTTCAAAGCAGTGTTTTTAAATCAGGAGGTGCATCTTACAGCTTTGACAGTGCGAAATCTAATTTAGTGGCAGATGGCTCATCATATGAACATCAAAAACTGGAAGGCAGACAAGAGCATAATGTGAATTTATTAGATTCAGATGATTCAACAGCTGTCACCAGTGCTTTATTTCCAAAGAAACTGATCTTTGCAGAGAATCCAACCTCTACCTAAGGGGACTTTAAACTACAAGGTGTAAAATCCTCATATTCCTTCTGTTAATCTCTACTGGGGCTACTAGTGGACTGCGAGGAGTTATTGTAAGAACTGATGTTTCCCTAAACTCCTCTTTCATTGCTTTTCAAGCTTACCATATGTCCCCATTCTTGTTCCATCCCTCATCACAGCCAGTAGCTTTCTCATCTTTCTCATTTCCCTTAGTTCATAGTTAAAATCAGCCCATTTAGTATTGGATACAACTAACATATCACCAACATGTCCAACCTTACACTCTTTCACTTTACACATATATGGTATTATAACCTTGATTTTCACCAGCGTTGACCTTAACATTAGATCCTAATCCCTCCCATCTAGTGACAGAGCTGTTTGTTCTTGCAGAGCAAGAGATGGATGATCTTACAGCTGGAACGTCTAAATCAGTTGTGTCCACTCCCCCCAAAGGAAAGGAGATTAGCCTAAATTCTTCTCAGTCAGACAGGATCATCTTTTCAGTTGGGCCCGTCAAGGACACATCTCAGGTATCGCTGCTGACACCGCAACAAGACACCACAACAGCCTCTGTGAAGCTCACCACTACAACTGTATCGTCAACTACGAAACCCCCCACCACTACCACTAGCACGCCTTCTCTTAGAATAACAACGCACTCCACAACAATCACTACGCAGCGTCAACCTGTTACCAGAAGAACCACAACAGCCATCAGGACTTACACCAGCAGAAGAACGTTCACATCACCCAACCAAAGAGCAAGCTCCCCGAGGGGCGTCACCTCCGTCTTCATTTCACCTTTCACCACGACTACAGAGGCTCCGCAGCCACAGTGTAACATCACTGAGAGGTTATGGGTTAAAACAGGTAAACTGTAAAGTTGGAAAACTTTATTTTCTGCTATGTTTTGTTTCCTACCTCCCTTTTTTTGTCTGTTTTAGTTGTTTCAATCTACGTTAGAAGAAATAGGCTGGATAGCATTCAGAGACAGAACCTGCGAAGGGGACTGAGTCAAGGCCTCAGAAAAGCTTTGAATGACACATCAGCTCAAGCACAGGTCAGAAGGCTTTGTTTTACAGCATGTTGTGACAATATATGGGTACTTATATGTGTCTGCTGGAAACTGCAAAAGCAAGCAGCTTTAAGGTATCCTACTGTTAATAAAGCATTCACAACATAGATAAGTGAAGGAAAAGCAGATAGCTTATCCAGCCTTGGAACATTGTCTACAGAAGATGTGACTTTAACATGAATACCATGAATCAAATTTCCTGACAAGTAAAATTAGGGCTGGGCAAATCATTGCATTTACAATAAAGTCACAATTCACCAAAATGCAATTTGAAATCACAGAGTAAATCAGTTTGGTCCAATTATATTTAACAAAAAGTATGACACTGAGCTTTCTCACTCCAGCCCTTTAGGTGGCAGTAATACACTGCACAAAAGTGGGTTTGATGCCACTAAGAGGAAAAGAGAGTGTTGCAACTAGCATGCAGATCTATGCATGCGATTAGACGTAAGCACTTTTCTACACAACATCAGCAGTAAAATCCTGCCACAACAGACCCTGAGAAAGCAAGCTTTTAGGGTAATGAAAACAATATAACCGTGGAGTGACGCATCAACATGCTTGTGGTTAGTGTAAAGAAAAAATCTAAATAAAACTGCAATTGCCATATTGGTTAAGAAAATTACAGTTCAAAGTTTTGCCCCAAAATATCTAAATTTCCCTTTGTAAACGTGATCATGTACGTTGCTGGGATCTATAACTTTGTCCAGCATACAGTGCTGTGAAACCGTCTTTGCACCAGTAAAGATTTCCTCTGTCTGTTTTTTCTTGACATTTAAATGACCATGAAAACTAAATTTAAATTACACAGATATAGTTAGTGTTATAACAAAAGGCAGACTAAGAGTAAGCCATGGCGGTGGAAGTGTGATAATCTGTGATGGATTTGCAGCTTCGGGCCTTCGAGAACCTTTCCTGTTTTTTTTTTTCCTTTTTCCTATACCAGTTGTTGTAAATTGAGCTATTCACCAGAAAATGTTAAGAGAGAACGTTTAGCCATGAATGTTCTAACCTTAAGCCTATGGGCATTTGACTACTGTCACACGACAATGATTTTAAGAACACCAGCAAATAATGACTAAAAACTCTCCAAGGGTATTACATTAATAGAATTCTGAAGAAAAAGTTTACCAATATCCATCAACACCGTAAAACTTTGTTATTTTACTTATTGTTTTCCAAATAGAGCATTGTTTAATGACATAAATGATAGTAGCTCCACATGTAAAAAAATGCATTTTTTTTTTTTTGAGCTTTTTACGGCACTAGTGGCTCGTTTTTATGACAGTAGATTGACAAGAAAGGGGGTATGAGAGAGGGGGAGAGACATGTGGGAAAGGACCACAATCCGGATTCGAACCTGGTGCTGCTTTTAAGATTATCAGCATATACAGGACTAAGGCCTCCATACATGGGTCTCGCGCGCTAACCACTGTGCCACCTGCACGCCCAAAAAGAAATGCATTGTTGAGATGAAAAGTTCTTCAGAAAGTATTGCCCATCAAGAGCATGTTTGTGCACAGGACTATCCAATGTTGAATACAGTATAACATGTCCTCAGTCCCTTGCTTACTGACACTGATCATTTTTATCAGATTCAGTGAGAACACAAGACCATGAAATACAGTGCTAGTATGACAACATAATAAATTATTTAAAAACATATTGATACTTTTTTCACTGACATGATTACCATGCGTTCTCCTGCACTTGCTTTCAAAGTGTTCTTATTTTTTGTGATAGTCTGTTTGGGGTCCTCCCTGACTGTACCCGTGCAAATGTAGAATGCCTGAGGGATTGAGTGCAGCAGGCAGTGTCCCCCCCCCCCAGACACAATAAAATGTCTGATAGATAGAGCAACATCACTAATATATATGACACTGATTAAGTCAGATTTGAGGGGGAGCAGCAGGGATGACAGGGAGGTTAAACAGTGGCCTGTGGAGGAAGAAGCAAAGGTCAACAGGATGAAGCTGATTAAAAACACACAATGCTTAGCAGCTGAATTATTAGAAAGAAACAAACTCCCCTAGACTGGGTTGATGGAGGTTGACACACTGATGTTTGTTTGTTTTTTAAATAATCAAATGAAGTTATTTTGAGTATAAATAAAAAAACAAATGCATATTAAAATAAATAAAAAAATAAATATTTGAAAAAAATTTGACATTTTTTGTACAGTAAGAGAGTTACACGTTTTTTTCATCAGTGGTGAATCCCTGATATAACACTTGCCAGAAAACTAGATGTGTTTAAATAACCCGGGACAGCAATGTAGGCTACGACAGAAAATACAAGGACCAATATAGAAATTAGGTTAACTGACTGGGTCCCAAAAGACACAGTGTGGTGTCACAGATTTAAGTAATTTCATCAATATTAAAGATTATGTTGTTTAGCATTTTATGGAAAACTGGAATCACATCTTTTAGCAAAAAGTGCAGCAACAATGCTGCCATTGCTGCAACAATTGGATAAATCGATCTGTTTAATAAGGAAAAAAGAAGCTTGAATGAAACCACTCTCAGCATTTCGCCAAACAAACAATCCAAGCATGCACTAAATGACCTTTGTGTGTTCGGATTAGCTTTTGGTGGAACGAATCATGTATCCCATTGTGCCAAATAAAATCCTATCTCTCCTCTCTCCAGCAACTTTTGGAATATGTGTTAAGAGCATCCGTTAGTTATGCAAGGTTATGACTGAGTACAGTCAGACAAACACATTTGATAAGTTATTTGGAAAATACACATTTAAACTTTGCAATGGATGTAGAATTATTTAATGATAAGTTAGAAAAATTTCGCTGATTTAGTTAGACTTAAATTTGCTCTATTTATTATATTTCTTCCTTTGAGAGGTGAAAAAAGTGACCTGTTTGTTATTGGATACTCCAAGTATAATTATAGCAGCATAACTAAGGGGTTTGGCTCTGTAAAAATAAACTAACAAAGGAAGCCAACTTTCACTATAAGCTGTATAAGAAAAGAGAATAGACTAATTCCTGAGAGCTTGAGATAATGTCCATCTGATCCCAAAGGTGGGTCAAAGTTGTTAAAAAAGTTTACTGCCCTCTCATGGATAATCATGGAACTAAAAGTACTCTTGTATCGTGAACACAAAGATCAAAGTCTAGAAAATATGAAGCAGTTGAAACTTTTATTTGTAAAGTCCAGATTTTAGAGGGATATAATTTAGAGAAGTTAAAATTTCTAGATATAATCTCTGCTTTTGGGGACTTCTTTATTTTCTGTTGGTTTGTTGTGTACTTAAAACATAAAAAAGCTAAAAAGACCCCTGACCTGCAAAAACAAACCAAAAAAAATAAATAAACTGGCCTACTGGCCTCCATGACTGCATGAAAGGTGTAGCTTTAGCGCATGTTTTATGTTCATTCAGATGTTTATCAAATTTCATATAAAAAAATGTAAAGGATGTTGGAAGTCCTTTTGAGAAATGCATAGACTCTTAACCTTTACCTCTTTAATCAACCACCCATCTAAATCATGGATAACTACAGTAGAAACACTGTTTGTTTGAAATACCCACCTTAAAAATAGCATTAAAAGCACCAAACACATAGTTTGAGTGTTTGAAAGTGCAAAATGGAAAACAATATATTGTTTTGTAGCCTTTGTTGCAAAAAGTGTTGAAAGTTACTCGCCAACAAAGTCCCTTCCTTCACTTAAAAAAGGGAAATTTGTGTTCTTTTTTTATACATAAAGTCTAAAGACACAAATCATATTTGAATATATAAGAAGAACTGAAAAACTGCCTGTACAACAGAAAATCAAATTGGTCTTTTTATTTCTTTAAAGCCTTCTTTAAAACTAGTACATCAATTTTATTTGTCATCAGAGATTTTAGTGGCTGGTTGTTGTTCCATTTGCAATGAAGATGTTTGCAGTATGTCAGGCTATTCTACCTATTAACTGTGAAAACAATATATCCTTCTTCAGTAAGTACGTATTTCCAACCAATGGGAGGCAAGCTGATAGCTAAGAAAATTGCTTGTGTGTTTAATTATAGACTAAAACGGCTGGGAGGAGAGAAGTGTGCTAGGCTGAGGCTGAAAAGATTATGAATAGACTTAATGACATAAGAATAAAGCTTAAAAAGATTAGATTTAATATCTAAGATCTACTAGTTTTTTTTTTTTACATTTGTAGATCAAACTCCTCAAGATAAAAGTACTGTTATTAAAATACATTCACATAGGTTGATTCCTAAAAGGTGGAAGTGATAATAAAGAGCTTCATTCCCAGAGCTGTAACAAGGCAGAATTGTGTGGAGGTTGAGCTGTAACTTTCGGCTCAAAGACAAGAGGCTCTCAGTGTTTTGGCCTCATCATAAATGCAGGCTCTCTGATGGGTTTCAATAACGGGTCTGAATAGTTTTACCTCTCCTACATAGATGCCTAGTTTCATCAGCTTTCATCATCAAAAGAGTTTGGGAAAAAGTCAAACTCTTGAAACAAATTCATGAAAAAAATACAAATCTTATGGAATCGTCAGTGTGTTTTTCAGTTGGAACATAGAGAGAAACTGTACCTGATCTGACCCCCAAAAAAACAACAACCCTTAATTCAAATCTCAGGGTTAACAGTCTTTCCTTTAGCATTTTTGTTTTGGCTCTCTTCTCAGCAGTCCCTCAGTACCTACTGGGTCGTCTCACATATTTCCATTGCACATTATCATCTCCTCACATTCTCATTTGTGACCATCAGGTTAAAGTTTTTAGGACAGCCTTGTCTTTTGTTATTAGCTTTATCTATTATAGCTAACTATTTTACTAATTTGTTTATAGATAATTTGTTTTCATTTGACTGTAAATTGTATTTTAGTTACACATAAAAATTCACTCGTAGTAAAATATTTTTAAAAAACCCACCTGATCCCCACTTGTTGATCAATTAGTGCTGTTGGGATGTACTGAGTATGCAGCCAGTATCTTATGATGGTGTAGAAAGCAAGGATATTTATGAATACGTATTAAAAGGTTCTCGCTTTAATGGAGGCACACCTCGTCACATTTATTTATTTATAATGCAGTTATTACGATAATAGCATTTGATAAGCAGTACATCCTAGATGAGGAGCTTAAAGCAGCGGTTTTCAACCCTGGATCTCACGACGCACTGCTGTGCAAGTTTTAGATGTTTTCCAACATACCTGAATCAGATGATTGCATCATCACCTCAGCAGTCATCAAGCCCAGGAGAGGCCTGTTAATGAAACATTTATTTAAGGGGAACATCTAAAACATGCAAGATAATGGATCCTTAGGATCAGGGTCACGTTTTTGAAAGCAAATTTGGCATTAGCATCAAAAACAACATCTGATGAGGAAGACTCCATGAAGTATCAGACTTTTGAAAATTGACACATTCAGAATTTAGACAGGTCTTACAATGTAAAACGTTAAGACTTTTGGCATTTAAAACAAAAAAGTTTTGGCTCATCATCTCAATTTAAGAACAACCCTGTTAAAAAAACAACTAAGTTTATTAAAGAAAAACAATATGCATATGGTAATCTAAAGGATACGCCTGTGTAGATGTGCAATACCTAATTGTACTGAAGCCCCTTTTCAATCAAGTCAAGCATTTAGTCATATTAAGTTCACACTTAATATATATAATATCAGCTGACATCACTGGTGGGCGACAGTGTAGGAGTTTGTCGGTTCAAGCCCCGGCTCCGGCTTTCAGTGTTGTGTCTTGTCTTTGGGCAAGACGCTTCACCTGCATCGTCTACTGATGGTGGTCAGAGGGCCTGGCTCATGTTACTTATACAGACACAGGTGGTACGTACGGCAGTCTCGCTTCTGTTAGTAGCTGTGGCTACAATGTAAATGTCACCATCAGTGTGTGCAAGAATGGATAAATGACTGAATGTAGTGTAAAGCGGTTTGGTCAAGTCGTCTCCATTGATAAAACTCTATATAATTTCAGACCTTTTACCATAACAAATCTTAGATGACTACCTTGCCCGTTGTTGATTTGGGTTCTTCGAGGAAAATTAACACAACACGATAAATTTTCATCATCCATCTGTCATTGTTAAAGATTTGTTGTGAGATTGAATTACAAGTCTGTGGTTGTGGAGTTTCCATTTTGTTTTTGAGCAAATTATATGGTGTGACTGCGGGTGCAACCAAAGTCTAATTTCTTTAAAAAGGCTAGTCAGTTTTCCTTCAACATGCTTCGTATTGTATAATGTTTGAAAGAATTCCCTTTTAAATTAATTCATTTATTTTATATAGATGTTTTTGCATTGGTGTTTACTTAATAGTTTTTTAAACCATGCTTTTATTTAACTCCTCTCATTTATTGTGAACAAGACAATACATTTGTTGTCCTCCTTCTGAGATACTTTACTGACATTAAAATAAGGAAATTAGACAAATTACATTTAACATGTAGGTCTTTAAAAG
>JAUZNJ010033074.1:20063-38381 GCA_034780135.1 Jordanella pulchra
AGTAGCTTTATGCAGAATGTATGTCATGAATAGTGCCTGATAGAATGTATATCTGCAGACATCTATATCTTCTTGTTTTTTACACGACCCTTGTAGGTGGAGACAGTTTTTGGCTCTCCCAACATGACAGTGGCTTATCACGTTACAGGAGGGGATACAGTTTACCCTCCTTCTGTAGTAGTGGAGGGCTTGACATCCTACGGCCGTGATAAGCTGATTGCAGACCTGCGACAGTACCTTCCCATGGTGACAGCCCTGCCTCTTCCTGTAGCGTTGTGGAGATCCAGCCCTGCCACTGGCTTCCAGCTGAAAACAGGTCAGCCAGCTTTCATATAGTGTGATAACAGGCATGTCACAGATCTACTTGAGACTTCATCATGTTTCTGTCTCTGCTGTAACTTGGAAATAACAGAAATGGAAACTGAATGTTTTTCACACCACTTCTGAGACTAAGATGATATGACATGCATAGTATGACATTTTATCCATACATTATATATAGTACCCAAAATGTATTTTTCTTTAATTTATGTTTTTTCATATACAGCACTTTTAATTGTCTTGCGACAGAAATGTGGTTTATAAAAAAATCTGCTTCAAAGTATTGCAGCCTATAAAGCCTATTATGCAGTCCCGTTTGTGTTGCAGTGTTGCAGTTTGTGGGGGCGGATGATGATCCCCGATCCTGTCGCTTCTTACAAATGATGGAGCAAAGGCTTGAGAAGGTCTTTTCTGAAGCTCAGTCCAAAGTACTCAACACAAAAAGCCGACTTGCAGTTCAAGTACTGTGGTTTTCTTCATTTCTACTGTTAATTAATTAATGTTAATAATACAATTAATCTATCTGCAGTAGACTGGATCACTACATGTTTAAAGCATTTAAACAAAGTAGGGAGATCATAATTCAGTGTTCTAAATAGTGTTTGCAGCTAATTAGAACACACTTAAAACAATCCCAATCCTTTTTTCGAGATCATTGTCATCTGGCAGTATTTTATGAGGTTTATCCTCCTTAAACAGATGGAAATTGTGTACAATTTGCAAAATTGCTCCCTAGTGGATTCGGATGGTCTTTTTTCAGAAGCTGCATCTCTGATTGAAGGTAATTATGCTAGTCAGCCACTGTTTATATTAGTTTTAATGAGCTGCCACATTAAAGTGCAACATCTATTAAAGTTTATTTAACACTTACAGGTTAAATTAAAAATGATGTTGCAGTTTTTACAATCTTTTATAGTTGACTGTTTTGTTATTATGTAATTTTTGCTGCTATTTCCCAGTATCCCTGCTCCCTCTTATCTTTGTGGCCTAATCTCTGTATTTGTTTTCATCTTTTCCTAGATTCTAAGTGTCTCTCAGGCACACGCTTCCCCTGCTGTGTCTTTGGTCTACTCTGTAAAGAATGGGACTGTCTTTCTCAATGGAACCGTCGCCTCCAACCTTCTAGGTCAACTTTCTGCCGAGCTGGTGGGCTACTTCCTCTTCTATCCTCCTCTTATCATTGCTGAGCGTAAGTCACATTATTTTCATAGTCTGTAATGCAAATGTCAATACTGAAACCTATCTATGGTGGTGTTAGTGTGTTAGTTCAGAGAAATTTCTTCCTAACTCTGGTCTATATGGGGCCACTAAGATCATGTTGTAAAATTCCTGTCTGCCTAAATGACAACAAGTTTTCAAATGATCTAATATTTTTAAATTTTCTTCAGCTTTTGAAGAAATTATCATTTTTCATCCATATAAAAATTGTGCAAAAAACAAATAAGGGATGACAGGAAGCAGCAGGAGTTTAAGCAGCAGTCTCAGTGGGAGACCGGTTGTGTGTCTGTGTGAAGAAATACAGCAGAGAAAGGACTGAGAGAAAAAGGCAAGTTTTAGGACATGAGTAGAAAAATATCACCTATCATCAGAGATTGATTCTCAGGTGATTGTGATTGATCGCATTTTTATCAAGAAGGAATGTTAGACACAATGAGAAATGTTATTTAGGTTAAAGTTTACTTGATGGATGAGTTTATTACAAATGAACAGTTTTATCTTATTAAATCTTGTGAAAATCTTGAATATTGTTGCTTTGTTTTCATTCTCTGGTTTATTCGATTTTGGTTACAGGTGAAATTCCATTCAAAACATATTTCTGCACGTAATCCACCAGCTTTATACCTCATACTTGTATAAATCGACCAACTATGTTGGGGAAAAAACCCCCAAAAAACTTAACACGATACTTTTTATACATAGCCATTTCATAACGGCTAGCACATGTTAAAAATGTCAAGTTCTAAGTATATTTATCCTAAATAAATGGATTTTCCTTAAATTTTCTCTCAAACTAGTCTTCATGTAGCATAATTACTTTAACGAGAAAAAGAAAAAGTGAAACAGAGCTTCTGAATTGAAAGCACACTCACATTGTGACACTAGCATGGTGTGATCATGCTGTCAGCAGATCTCAAGTCACCACAGGTAGGTTTTAAATCTTGAAGCTCTTCAGTAATATTTATATAGATTCCCCCCTAAAAAGGCTCTTCCACTAATTCTGGAGTATTGTAAACAATTTATTTATATAACTCCATCATTACTAATCTTTATATAATATCTAGCCAAAAAACAATTGTAGCTGATTTGTGGCTTTATATTTGTTTTAGTCTTATTATTTCACTTTAATATTGTTGGATTAAATTGAGGATTTTTACTGTTTTTTCTTTTCTTCTTACAAACCTCCTTTGTTATTTTAAATGGAAAAATGTTAACCATGAAGCCTTTCTTCAGGTTTTACTTTGTGACTTCTGTAGATTTGTAGCCTATTGCACTGAGAGGACAAAGGAAGATCTGAAAAACAAGTGTTTCAGCTGCATTTTCTTCTGTATGCCAACATGTCCCATTTTTATACAATTGAAATGCTTGAACAGAAAAAGTTACTAAAAGTAATATCTACAAGTTCAACTCCACCCAACCAGTAAGTGTCACACTCTCCCAGTTTCATTCTAATCTGTATGTTTACCAGCCAGTTGCCAAGTCTGCTAATGCTAGATCAGGTGACAAACAGAAGGCTCCACATTCTGAGCCCTGAAACTTATTTATACAATTTATACATTTCAGACGTGTCAGCATTTCGAAAAAAATCACCTACTATATTTTTCCAGTAAAATTATTACTTGTATTCTACACCACTCTAGACGTTCTATGGAAATATGATAGCTTTGATGAAGGAGCTGAAGCTGTAACTTTTAATTCTGTTAAAGATCTTATGCTCAAATGAATCTACTCTAAATAGACTCTAGGGGTTGTCATCATGTCAAACTTAATATTTTATAACCTATGTATACCCTGATACTACACTGTTAATGCTCTGCTTCCTTTTGTGCGTTTGTTATTGATTGTGTGCATTAAATTGCCTCAGTGTCTTATAAAACATAATCCCGGATTAACAAGCTTAAATTTACAAACTTAAACAGCCCTCAAGAGAATGTAATCGTACAGATGCATTGTACCACACTAGAGTTTTCTGTGGTTGAAGCCGAATGTATTCAGTCTTTTGTTTAAGAATAACTTATTGTTTACCATTGAGCTGTAATTCTTTACATCAGTGGTTTTTAAGGTGGGGGCCAGAGGCCTCCAGGAAGCGCTGGTAGGGGGGCTCAGAAAAAGAGAAGAAAGCAAAACAAGAAAAAAAATAGGTTAATTTTTTTCCCCACTATAATTAAATATAGATTGTGGCTAATGAAACAGCTTCGGCTATATGTTGAATAATACTCAAAACGTAGAGAGACTTTATGCTCTGAGCAGCATGAGTCACAGTTTATATGATGAAGCTTTTCTGTTATACCTCGCTGCTGTTCACAGCCTTGAAAGCATTTTTATCTTACAAAGAGGCAACACTTCAAGCACTGTGTTTGTCACATTGTTCTGACTGTTGTTTCAAAAAATGCCCTGAAAAGATTTCTTGACAATTGTGACTCAATTTCCCTTGCTTACAAGAACAGATTGGTAACTTTAACTTTTAACTTAAGTCCGATGAAAACAAACTTTTACCAACATCAACACTTAGGAATCACGAATGATCCAGTTTGAAATACATATCGTAGGTCAAGTGCAAGTTTAACTGCAACATCTGTTTATTTCACTACTTATATATTTGGGAACTCATCTCTCCATGATGTAAATCTCACATACTGGCTTGCAATAGTCTTAGGTTGAATACAAAAAATGTTCTGTATGTACAGCTGATCTTGTCTCTTTTTTGTTTTTTATGTTTTTGCTTGATTCAACTTCCAGACAGAAAATCTATAAAAAAGTTTCAAAGTTTTTGTTCCATCCCAAAGATGAGCAACTAAAATCATGGATGCAATTTTAAACAAATACTGAAATAAATAAAATGTTTTCTAAACCTGAGTGCCATTATCCTGCATATAAAAAATTTGAATTTAACTACTAGTGTGACATCATGTCGTCAGCAGTGATACTGATGTTATATCAGTGCATGTCAATGGACACCACAACAACTAAAACCTTCAAACATTGATGTGTGGCAACTATGGGAATGAGGAACTCCTGCATCTGAAGGAAATGAGATATTCATTAGGCGGCACATTATCTTTGACTTTTGTAAAATGTTACACAATTTATTTTTCTTTCTTGGTCTCATTCCTCCTAATACATGCAGATTCAAGCAAAGCCATTATGCCTAGCTTCTATCTTTTACGTCGGGTTAATGTTTTTCTCTCTGGAACCCTAAAGCAACAGAGAATGAAGTGATCAAAGAGCTAGGAAACTTCTTGGAAACTTTTCTGTCATTATGTTTTTGCAAATCAATTTGTGATTCTGTTGAATAATCAGTGTTGGTGATTTAAAGATAAATAATACAGAGATAAAATGCATTAAGTGGATTTCACTCATTTACAAAACATTTATATAGGACATATAATGTTACAGCACTAGCTTTTAGTAATTTCAATATCAAAGCAAAACCTATCCAATTACACAACCTGTAGATAGAAACAGCTCTTCCGTAGAATACAAATGTTTTCTTTGGCTTTAAATCTTATAAATAATGATAGAGAAATCTGGTTGCACGTTCCCCTTAATATTTATAGTATTAAAATTGTGGTCTTATTGTTTTAGCTGAGAGACACAATATGTGCTTGGTTGGGTTATTTTAGGAGCAGATCGGTCTTCGTATCTGGTTTTCCGGATTAAAAGCATAACACACTTTGCAAACATTCAACAAATTGTCTTATTAATAAATGCTGAAGGTTTATCAGACAGGAGTTTTGGAGTGTTGTCATTGTAACAATATAACAGATTTTTGTTGATATTAAAGTTTGTGTAAGTCACTCTCAGGAGAGATTAAAAGTAAAGCTTGAAACTTATAAGATGGATAATTTGATTTAAAGTACTTGATGATCCATGGAATAATCTTCTCTCAGATCTACAGTATCTTAAACTATTGTTGGTACTATTTGATTATCTACTTCAGCTCCCCTTAATGTACATTGATAGAGAATATTTGTCTCAGAAGTAGTTTATTTTTATTCATTCTCTTTTAGCTTCAAATCTTTTTATCTAAAAGCATATCATTTCTTCATCTACTGCTCCTGTGTCCTTGGAAGAAACATCATGATCAATTACTACTTTTATTCTCCACAGTGTCTTGAAAAGCTGACAAAGAGCTGTGTTAAGTCAATAGAAATGTTCACATAAGTCTCTCCTCACTTTATGAGATGAGTATATGTTAAACGATTGATTATAATAAGCAGACAAGGTAAAAACAGAAGATATTTTAATGAAAAGATCCGGAGGTTCAGTTTTCCTAACTGAGAAGAACATCAGATTCAGATTTGTCTCTGAAATAAGACCTAGAAATGATTTCGATAATGATCTAAATGGTAATATTTGGTTCTTTTGATTTATTTGCAGTTTCAAAAAAAAAAAAGATAACTAGGATGTCATGTTTCAGTTATTTTTGTTTTTTGAAAATTTAATTCAGTTTAAAAAAATGGGTGAACTACATAATCCATTTGTTTTCCAAGCAAAGAGATAAAACCAATTCCCCTGAAAAACAAACAGAAACTGACACAGGCTGAAAATTTAAACATGCGTGAAATACTGTGTCCAGATGTAATAGGCAGCTGTTTTGTGCACTTGTCTTTGAGGCTGTGTTCATGAAATTACACTCTACATTGGTGGTTCAAGTGTTTGCTGGCGGATATTGCTTTCTCACTTCAAAGACAATTTTTGCTCCAAATAATTAACAGTAGGTGGTTTTCCATCGCTCTGGGCTTTGGTCCTGCAGAACAAACCCAGGATCTCAAACAGGTCTAAAGTGCCTGCTTGCAGCTTAGTGTTATGTGGCTCTTGTGTGGGCTGGACTGCGGTGTTCAGCTCTTTTACTCCCCCAACGTTCTTCAACTATTTCTCTTAGGTGGAGTATGAGTGAAGCTATAGGAAAAAATAGCCTGCAATTAAAAAGGCAATTAGGTGAAAAAGACATTATAGAGGATTTTATAACATTTTTTTAATCTCATAAATCCCATTAATAGTTTATTGATCTAGGCTTGTTTAAATCCTTCTTTTGGAAGAATGTCTTAAGCAGATTCTGCTGACATGGTTTCCAACCCGTCTGTTACCATTGCTCTACCTCTCACCTTTTCACCACCCACCCATTTCCCTCCGTCATGTCTTGGTGTACACTTCTGCTAGCCGGTTTTCACAGCCCACTGATGCAACATCCAAACACTACTCTGCCACCCCCCAACCCCCTCACCCCCCGCCCCACCACACATCACCACTGGTACTGGAGCATAATCAGGCAGGAAGTAGACATAGGAGAATACAGAGACAACCAGACCTTAAATGGCTGATATGGTAAGATAATAAGGCTTTGAACTGAGATAAAAAAATGGAAACTGTAAAGTGCTGCATGGCCTTGTTATGTTTTTGCACACTGATGAAATTCTTTTTCTTAAATACAAAATATGTGTAAACCTAGAGATTGAATAATCAACACCATTGAAATCTCTAATCTGTTTTTTAATAATCTTAAATTCACTTTAAATGTTATTTTAAAGAAAAATGCACAACATTACAGTTTAAAGCATAAATGTGACTTTTATTTATTGTTTTGTTTCTCTCTCTTTGCAGCACTTGAATACCACAATCTGAACACATCTGTTGAAACCAGAGACTTCTGGGTAGTAACAGGTAGGTATATGGCACTGCTCTACTTTAAGAATAAAATCCTCCTATTTAAACTATAAGAGCTTTGCAAAATAATTTTGCAAAGCATATAAACATTACCAGAGATGCATTTTACTGTAATACTAAGATAGAACAAGATAAACATTTGCAGAACTTATGGAATGTCTGCTTAGGCTTGTTTTCTGAAATACTTTGCTTTTATATCAGTGTTTACATTTAACCCCAGAAATGACAAATAACTTTAGTAGGTTTTGATTTTAAAGTATTCTTTCGCTTTTTACAGAGTATTTCTTTCTGCTGTTAGTAAAACAAAAAATGTTTGAGTGACTCTTACGCCACTGTTAAGCCAGAGTTTTTAAGCCAATATAAATTCTGCAAAGGTAAGATTAGAATGATAGCAAAGTGTTTTACCTTTTTTAAAAGTATAAAATGTCCCTTTTCTGTGCATTTTATTTGTTTATTTTAGTAATTATGAATGTATACTTATTTCAAAGCTATGGTATCTTTTGAAAGAGGGCTGTCTAATTTCAATAATAATAATAATAATAATGCATTTTATTTGAAAGCACCCTTTTTTTTGTTTATCCCTTCGGGATAAATAAAGTATTGTTGAAATTAATTACATTGAAACCACCCAAGAAGACTTTACAACATTAAAAACACAAACAAACATTTGAGAAAATGAAATAAAAACGTGAAACCACAAATAACAAAAAACCTTTATAGTGAGAAGGCTAACTTGAGCAGATGAGTTTTCAGTTGTGTTTGAAGAGGGTAAGAGAATCAATATTATGGATATCAGGATGAAGAGCGTTCCAGAGTCAGAGTGAAAGAAGGCTCCTTTCCCCATGGTGCTGAGATGGACAAAAGGCACACTGAGTTGGATGGAAGAGGAAGAACGAAGGAAACATGAATAGGTGATGTGCAGAAGATCGGACAGATAAGGAAGGGCAAGGTTATGAATTGCCTTGAATGTGTACAACAGGATTTTGAATTGAATTCTAAATGGGTGGAGTGGAGTTGCTGTAGAACTGGAGTGATGTGATGAAATCTGGTTGTTTTAGTACCAATGCGAGCAGCAGAGTTTTGAACCTGTTGAAGTTTAAGAAAGAATTACAGTAATCAATGCGATAAATGACCAGACTGTGCACCAGGAAGGAAGCAGAGTGCAGGGGAAGAGATGGAAGAAGTCATTTAATGTTACAAAGGTGGAAATATGCAGACCGGATAATATTGTTAATATAGGAGTTAAAAACAGAGTGCTTTGCAGAATGACACCCTGACTAATCTTATCATTAAAAAGGACAAACACAAACACAAAAAGTGTTTTGAATCTAAATCTACTGGGATAAGGAATACCTTTGTGCTTAATTGTAATTGTCTAACAAATCTTTGAAGTATGACCTCACATAATAACAGTTCTTGCTGAACAAAATAATAATCTCAATATTTGAACGCAACCTCGATTTGGACTATGGGTCTTGCAGTTAGATCAGACTTTGTGTCTCTTAACCCTACACATGCCGAGTCAATACAAAGTCAGCACCTCTGTAATGAGATTTACTCGCACTGAACAAGACATACAACCTGCAGAAATGCTTTTTCAGCTCCAGATAATGGGAAGCAACTGTGTGGAAGATTTTGTCCTTCTTTTGTTTTTTCACTAGCAGGCAGGTGAACCAAAGCACTATGTGTAGCTTTTTTTCAACCTGTTATGTCTTCTTAAACTAATTACCTAACAGTCTTACATGGATCCAGGGATTAGAGCACAATATGATCTATGAAAAAACATTTTCTCATTACTTTAGACATTTATACACTAATTATGGATTTTTTTTCGAGTTTGTTTGTGTATTTGTCTCTCTGTTTGTGAACAGGATAGCATTAAAAGGTATGAATGGATTTTAATTCCATTTTTTACCAAAGGTGCACCTTAGTCCATAAAATTTGGTGATGACCCACATCATAATATGGATGCAGGAATTTTTCTAAGGATTCTTTTACATTATTTGGCCAAACAAGCAGTTCCCTCCTATACCATAGAGTAGCAGTGACTCTTGATGGCTTCAGCATCGGACTCAAAAAAAAGTCTGTTGTATGTATTATACTCAGCCATTCCTCACTCGTAGTCTTGATCTGCTGATCAAACAAGAAAGCAGAGTGCAGAGTGAATGAAGAAGGTGAGAGCAGAACAAACACCAGAGGCACCTCATGCTAAGGAACAATCATGCACAAGTTTTAGGTATCAGTGTAAGTCAAAATATTGGGCAAAATATCCTGCTTGGTCTGTGCTCTCTAAATGATTTTCTAGTTTGGAATATTTTAAAGTTACTGCAATACTAATGTATTGAAGGCTGCTGCACCTGAAGGTGCTTAAAACTTTTATCCCCTGTTCTTACCATGTTGGTGATGACTGGTTTTAAACTCACTTCAAATAACACTTCTAAATATATAGCAAATGATTATACAACAGGACTTAAGGTGTAACAGCAATTTAATCTTAATCAGAAAGAATTCACATATCATCTGAGGCTCTTATATTATTGTTGTGGGAAAAAAGAATGAGGAAAAATTATTGAACAAGTTACAACAGCTGCTTATAGATCAGCAGGGAAACAGCCCTGCAAAAGTAGTACACATTGTATGTAGAAGAGATGCCATCACTAGGAGTTACCTGTCAGACTCTGAAATAAGATTTTTCAACACGTATAGGCTGCCCTGACAGCTTTTCTATGTCTGTTGCATCTGTGACGTGAACAGTGTCAGTGAGTTATCTAATAATGTCCCAATAACTTTAGCTAACAGCTCTAGCAACCTGTAGTTGATTATATTGAACATTGGAGTCTGGGAGAATATGATGTCAGATGGCTTAAAGCTCTTTGGAAATAAAGTTGAAGGTTTTTTGTTTGCCAAGTTTTTCAATTCATTGGTTTATTTTGGCAAATGATCATAATAGGAACAATAGTTTTGCATTGCTCGGATAATTCCTCAATACCACACATTACTCTAGAAGACACACTTGTCAGGGTGTTTGTTTGCACAGATAGCATATCAGACAATCACATGGCAGCAACTCAGTGCTTTGAAGCGTCTAAATATGGTAAAAAGGGCTTGTTAATGTTATATCAATATAAAAATGGAAAATAAGGGTAATTTAGAATTTTAGATGAAGGCTATTCCCAAAGCACCCTAAGCCTTAAGAGAGTTAAAAGAAGTTAGATAATGCTTGGCGAAATGAGGAGGACTTTTATTGAGTCTAAAAGTGTTTTGAAGAATAGAATATGGTAAAAACAAAGAGATAAGCTCGGATGATCCACAACCCACATAGTATAATAAATGAGCATATAAACTTTAACTTTATTATCACCAAAGAAAGAAATCATGTAGTTTTAGCAACCAGTTAAAACCAATGGTTGAAGGTATTTTCATTCAATATCAATAGTTCATAATTACGAATAAAGAACTGAAAATGTACAGATAATACTGTGGCCAAAATTCAATATTATATACACACTTTATGATGCTCTAAATAAACATTGTAAAAGAATTTGAAAAAGGTTGCAGTGAAATATACATAAATACACACAACACTCAAGATAAAGTAAAATAATATCTGCATTATAGACCTATGCATAGAAGGAAGACGTAAAAAGCTGAGAAAGTATTTGCCTTGTGGTAAATATTGATGTCAGTATCCATAGAGTAAATGGTCATTCACTTGTGTGATGCCATCTCCACCTTTCCTTAGGATCGCTGCATGTAGCACACCCTGCTTTCCAGGCTGGTGTGTAAAAGCAGATAAAAAAAAAAAAAAACCTTCTTCCCACCTGTGAAAAACTCCCTGGCAGGAATGTTTAGACAAAGATAGGAACTCCTTGAAAATCACAACCAATCTTATCTAAAATAAAGCATCCAGGAAGTCTGTTTAAGCCTTTGTCTAGCCTCTGACTGTCGTCACTTTAATGTCAGAACTTGCCACTTCTTGTTACATCAGCCAGATTAAGTAGATTTCCATTATTAAGGAATGAAAGAACTTTTGAAGTCATGATTAAGTCCAACCTTTCTCACTAGCAAAGCCTAGTTTATTAATTCGGCTCACATTGCCTGTTGAATTTTAGGCTGCAGGTATCCTTTCACCGACAGGGATGTTCGTGTGACAATCTGTCAGTATTTCACACTTAGAGAGAGCAGACTTTATGGTCCTTTGGTGAGGTTCAAGGTTTTTTGGGGGGAATTTAATCTTAAAAGGTGAGTGTTCAAGTGATTTGTTTTTGTGATGCAGTGATAAGTGTCAGGGTTGTATGTTAGGTTTGTGGACAAAAGTGCATGGAAGCAGAGTGGAGTGGCATAATGAGGTAACTTGTGATTCAATGAGAAAAAGGAACACAGGACGATGACATTGAAGCAGGCGGGCAGGCAATTAAGAACAATTTCAAATGCAGAGTGAAACAATGCAGAGGATCTGGTAAAGAATGACAACTTAAGTAGAGGAGAACACATATGCAGGTAATGAGGGAACCAGGTGAACTGAATCCAGTAATTAGTAAAAGCTTTGACTGAGCGAGAAATGTTTACACAGTGGTAACATAAAAACACAAGGGAGAATCTGTTCAAAAATATAGGAATAATAAACTAGATCAAAATCAAAACCAAATAAGACATTAAGAAAAGAACAAACAAACAAGAGAAACATGCTAGAAAATAAATGTCCCAGAGGTAAATAAACCACATTTATGCAGCAAACCACTAATAGCAGAATAACTTAATACTGCGTCTTAACTATTTATTCAATCTCTGTCTTTGACTCAACTTGCAGTGATACAGGATGTCGAAAATGCCAGCCTGGAGGGACAGTACCAAAGCTTTGCCAGTCTAATGGAGCAGCGGCTGGCCGAGCTGTTCGTTTTGGCGGGGCAGCAGGGCACCCGTTTTAGACGAGCCACAACTGTGGGCAGCTTCACCGTACAGGTAGCAAAACAGCAGCCTTAAAGAACATCTGCTTATTTTATATCTCTAATGTTTCATCAAACTGCTCTTGGATATCAATGATCAGTCAGTGAAATCAAATTGTTTAGGTCTGCTTCTTTCAAATATCATAAATATTTAATATTTCATACCATGTGCAGTTTGATGAACACTTTGGATGATTACTTGGTCAGTCCCTCTTAATTAGGGAGCCTCTCGGCTCATTTGCTAATTGCCTATCAAAACAAGCCAAATATGTTTCATTAAACGAGTGCTTTGAACAGTTCAGAGTGGTCCTTTAAGCAGAGTTTCACAAAAATGTAATTTATCACTTAACCCACTGCATTCAGCCCTGTTTCTGAGGATGGCATGGTTAATAACAGAGCATGTCTTGATTTCTTCAACCAGATGGTGAGCATCCGCAGAGTTTCTGGGATAAAGAATCCAGTGGAGATGACCTACTACGTCCAGCACAATGGTATTCCTCTATCAGGCACTTCATCTGCCAAGGTCTTGAACACAGTGGACTCTCAGACCATGGCACTCACCTTGGGCTACTTTGTCCAGGTGCAAGCTGAACGTAAGTAAGCATGTCATCTTGTCCCACTGTTTGACTATAAATACATTTTTTCTTCAAACTTCTTGCACTAAGACAAATGAAAACACATGATTCACCCTTGGGTTGAAAAAGAAGAGCTGGTGTTTTGGTGAGGAGCTTTTTTAATCTTTTTGAAATGCTCCCGGTGGTTATTTGGGCTGCAGAAGTGCAAAATTCCAACAGGGAAAAAGAAGGGAGAAACAATGAGTACAATCAGCATTTTCTTATAGATTATTGCCTACAGTAGCTGAATCAGGGCTCCTGTCAGACTAAGATTTGCACACTGTAACTTGGGTTGGGTGACTAACAAATCTGCATGTTAAAGTATGTTGTATCGTTTTATTATCTTTGCAATTAATTCACTTGTGAACTGTTTTCATTGTTTTTTTTAAATGCATTTATTGAGGGTCAGTGAAAAAATGGTAAAACATCTTTCTTTTTTTTTCAGCTGTGGTCAAAAACCCTCCTAATAACCTTTGGATAATCGCTGCAGTGTTGGCCCCTATCTCAGTGGTAACACTCATTATCATCATCATCACAGCTGTGCTGTGCAGAAAGAACAAGAATGACTTTAAAGCTGATGCCATTGGTAACCTCAACCCTAGAGCCAAGGTAATTTTAACTCTATTTACCATTTTATAACAGCTTTAGCTGTATAATGAGTGGTGTCAATTGTAATGCTTACAAAATATTCTGATTTAGTTTTATTGGTTTCACTGAGTCTTTAACTAAAAGGTAACTGCTGTTGTTTGTGGAAGTTGAATGGTTACGGTACAATACAATATTTTATGCTGGGTTTCTGTGAAGAATTGTTGTGGGGTAGACAACAACTCCAGCCATGATAAATACTCATGCAATAGTTAATGTGTAATAGAATTACAATGATTGTATATATATAAAGGTGAGGTAGAGTCAGTGGGTGAGACTTATTACTCACACATGAAGTAGGTTAGACCTCAGACCTTTATTTGTAGCTTCCATATCACTGTTTCAAATGTAACTCTGACTTTGGGTTGACTTTCCAGCAGCCTTGTCCTTTCTTTTTTTCATTCTTTGTGACTCTTAACTGGCTCTCAGTGTCATAAACAAATATAAGATTATATTATAGCATCAAAACTGTTTTTCTTGCACATTATCTAAACTTTGCCATTTTCTCTGTTGTTTTGTTAGGAATCTTACATGACCTAGAGGACAAACTTTAACCGCATTTGCACATTTTAAAAGTCTTCCTTTATGTTTTCAGATGGCGTATCGAAGGGATGTGAGCTATTATCACCAGGTACCTAGTGCTCTGTATTTCTTCTCATTAGTAATCTGTGTCTTCGTTTCCAAGGTTCTTCCCCAAGACATGAGATTTGAATACGATTTTTGAGCAGAGAACGCTGCTAATATGTCTCATTGAATCCACCTGTACTAAAGAAAGCTAATAAACTAATACTACTACAAATTTTTGTAGAAGTAGAGCTAATATTGTCTGTTCATCCTATTATAGCTCTCTGAATAGCAGGACTTTAAAGATAAGGCCTTTTGCAAAGAGGTTAAAATATAGCTCTATTATGGGGAAAGAACACTTTTGTCTGCACACATAAAATACTTTCAGTGTACGGTTCTCTTGTTCTCATACATCAGAGCCAAATAATTAAAATGCAGAGCTTAACTTCCAACACTTCCCATCACTTGTGCTGTAGATTAATTCACAAGACACAGTGAAAAAAATGTACAAACCGATGAAGCATTCAGGTTTTGCCTACAGAGCAGTTACTTCACACGAATAAAGGTCCTGCTATCTCATTTTGTAAAATAGAGAGCTGTTAAAATTATTTTTATTGAATTCTGTATGAAATACATTAAATCTATTTACAGACCATCCATGCTATTTTATGCACCGCCGGTTCTTGCTTATAAGTAAAGAAAAAGCAAAGAAAAACTCGTAGAAGGCTGAGAGATGGTGACTCTGAAAATGTTAAACAAGACCCTCATACTCAGCCCTCTCCAACACTGAATGTGTGCAAACTGAAGTCTTTCATCATACCTGTTAGTGCTTTTTCCTGCTAGACTAGCATGAGCAGTACTTTGAATAAAACTCCCTGAGTGTGGGTGTGAGTGTGTGTGGATGGTAAAAAAGATGACCCTTCAGTGTAGTATAACACATTGATTTTTCAGTTTGCTCCAGCTGCTATCAGGCAGGGATGTGAGTCAGATAATTTATGAATCTGAGAGGACAGTAGTTGTGAAATTTTCAGTCTATATTTGTGTGAGTGGTTGTCCATTTTAAGCGGAACTGTCACCAAGTTTTTGGCACACTTGATTATATAATTTTTATCCTATCTTGTACCTTGCTTAACATAATCACTGCAACAGCCGCATCTTGACAACCTGCCGTTTTTACCTCTATTTATCTGTTTAACCAGAAACAGAAAGAACACAAGGAGCCACAGAACAACCTTTCTTTATTCATTTAAAGGCATCCCTGTTTTGCGTATTAAATCTCCCTAACTTTTGAAATCTCATCTGTGCATGTGGTGCCGGAGCAGCCTTACTTATACGTCCTTTAACTGGATTTTTAGAATAAAAGGAAAAAAAGTAGTTTTAATCACTCATCTTTCATTCTGCATTCTTTCTAAACATGTGCATCAGCCAGTCCAAGGATTTGACTATGCCAAGCAGCACCTGGGCCAGCAGGGAGGTGATGAGGAGACGCTGCCTGTCAGTCAGGATACTTTAGTGATGTCACTACAAATTCGGGACACATCACTGTCACTAGAAAAGGCACTGCAACAAGACAGGACTGCTAACAAGAAAAGTCACACTTCTGACAAACATAAAAAGTAAGATACTCCAGATTTTCCTCTTTTTTTATGTTAGGAACTTTATTAGCTGTTATTTTTTGTCTGTTTGTGAGTTCAAAACTGTGACCAAGGTGTAACGTTGATGCTTGCATCAGCAACTTTTGTTTTATCATACGAGAAAATGTGAAAAAATAACCAGTTTCTTAGAAAAAAGTTTTTTTTCTTTTTGTGTTATTTCTTGTCATTATATTGTTATATTGAAAGAAAGGCCAAATGAGTCATTATTAGAGCTCAGGTTTTTGCTAAAGTATTGCAAAGTTGTTTTTTTTACCTTTAAAGTTTTCTCTTATTTACAGTAGACATATCCATTGAAAACAAATATTTATTTATGTAATGCCTGATAAATAAAAATGAGTTATGTTAAGGATAAAAAACAATCAAAAAATCAAAATACTTTGCAGCTTAGTGAGTTTAAAGCCAAGGGGTTGACTGGCTGTTACTTGATCAACAGCTGCTTTGAATGTCTAAAAAAACATTTAAAGTGTTGTGCTATCAAAAGTATTTATGCCACTTAATATTTAATCAAATAACCTTTGGTCTGTCAAGTATTATACTGTTCATGGTATTAGCAGAATAGATGCACTGATTCAATCACTAGTATTCTCAAGCAGAAAAATCTGCACAGATGATATATAAATTCATCACAACTTGGCTTTAAGATATACAACTTTGTCAACAGAAATAACTGAAGACTGAGTTAATAAGTTTTATTCAGCAACTCTTTACCTATGTTAGTCAAATTTAACTTTAACTGCTAAGTAAAATTTAAGAGTGACCAAAACTAATGAAATATTTTTGATAAAAGGAGAAAGGGACAAAAAAAATGTCTTTAAACCTTTAACACCAAGGTTGTTTTATATTACAGTTAAAGTATAATTACCCCAAAATTGGTCTTTTTTTGCAAATGAACAGTATAAACTAGGCCTAGAGTGCAAATGTAATGTAGTGCCCTTTTTCTTGTTTTTTACATTAAATTTTAGTGCTTCCCTATGTGGTTAAATAGTTCAGTTGAGTTTTGAACATTTTTTTTTGAGTCGTTAAAGTACTAGTGGCTTGTTTTTCAGCCAGTAGACTGACAGGAAAGGGGGAATGAGAGAGGTGGAGGGACATGCAGGAAAAGACCACAAACCAGATTCGAACCCTGGTCGCTCGCGTCGAGGACTAAGGCCTCCATACATGGGTCTTGCTACTAACCACTGCACCACCTGCGTGCCCCAGTTCAGTTGAGCTTTCGTTTTGGTTGAAACCGTAGATGCCAGTACAGGCTTTCATTCTTATGAAAGGATGTTTGCCAGTGTTTGGTAGATACGTATATCTCACTCAGACACAAGCCGCTATAGTCAGTCATCCTGTACTCTGCTGCCTCAGCAGCACTGGCTGTGGGCATCACAAAGTCAGTACTTTCAAGCAAAGAGCTCCACAAAGCCTTTCTCAATGGCCGAGGATGAGAAAACTCTCACACCTCAGAAGATGTTATTTCCAGCGTCCCTTGGTTCACTCCCCATATTTTAATAAGACTAGGCTAAGTTAGGCTACGGTAAGCTAGCTGCCAGCTTCTCTCACCCCAACCACCTGCTTAAACCCCACAGTTCATCCCCACATCACCAACCACTTTGATGGTATTTTTCAATATTTGTCCATAGATGCGGTTATGTTTTTATATGTGGTGTTAGACTTTAAGTATGGAGTAATATTTTGAGAACCAATGTTTAGTTTAGGAATTTGAACTGAGGTCAAATCAGCGTTCAACTTCAATCTCTCCCCCCACCCAGCTCTTTAGCTGTGGTTTTTCTTTCCCTGCTCTCTGCAGTTTTACTTTTCATGCTCTTTTTTAACATTACTGTAGTAACTTTCCTTTTCTTTTTACATTTCTCCCTTTCTTTTCTACATATTCCTGCAGCTTCTTTGTCTGAGTAAAACACATGCAGCCTCCCTCTGGAAACTCATAATCCTTTTTCCATTTGTTAACACACTAAACACAATCTGAACCATATATCTCTGCATATGGGGGTGTCAGGAGGAGGAATAGAGCATTACTGCATCTGGATCCTGTTATTACAGATAAGATGTCTCCTAGTCTGCCCTTCTTTCCTTATAAGTGTAGAAGTGCTGGGAACCACATGGAATTTTAAACATTAAATTCCCTATATCTGAAGTGAACAATTCACCTATTCACTGCAACCTCAGGTGGACAATTCCACTTGCAGTATTTAACCCAGCTAAGTGTCCTCCTCTTGACAGCAACCACACTCTTATATATCCATGTTTTTAAATAATCTTTCTCCCCTTTTTCTAATGACAAAAATAAAAGTGAGACAGTCTCACCTGGCCCTTGGCAGAATGGTCATTGCTGATGCAGGCGGCTTGTAGACACAGGAGGCGATATTCAGGTTCCTCCTAGTTTCGAAATAAGAACTGAATCTTAGTTTGTCTTCAGACTGGTCAAGAACCCATTTCCCTCAAGGTCAGGCAAATGAATTCCTCTTCTGACACCAAATGTTATGGAAATTTTAATTATCAGGGAGTAAGACACAGTTTTATTAAAATAAGAGAAAATCAATCTTGTCTTTATAAATGTATTTAAAGGCAAACAGCTTTCAAGGCACACACACCACCACGGAGTCAATGAGGGGCCTTTTCCATCTAAAGAACTGTGGTTCTTGAACCGGTTCGGTGCCCGTGCCTCAGAACCTCGGTGTCTGGTTC
>JAUZNJ010033075.1:0-13352 GCA_034780135.1 Jordanella pulchra
TGTGTGTGTGTGTGTGTGTGTGTTTGTGTGGCAATTTTGGTATTTTTTTTATCACGAATTATAAAACGCTTAGAGAACATTGACATGTTGAGAACATTTCGATCCTTTCCCACCCTCGCAATAGTTATTGGGTGTCCGTCAGACAATCCACTAAGGAGGATCGGGATGTTTTCCTTTGGTTTTACTTCGCTGTACTTTGTAAATTTAATGACGTCATTTCCACTGATATGCAGGCTGTCGTTTCTGGTTTACCCCTTGGCCTATGGGATAACATTAATTTTTCACCAATGTCCTCCAAAGGATGAGGCTCCATGAGGTGTCTTTATGAATAACCTACCAGACAAGACATTTTGTAACCACCAAGCAATGAGGTGTACTATCACAAATTGAACTTTAATTATTACTGTAATTAATACCGTTATAATTATTTCACATTTTCTTTTTTGCACTATTTACTTATGCTAAGGGAAGCATTCTGTAAATTAACACACAAAAAAACATAGTCATCTCCTTCACTGCATCTTGTGAGAAACGGTATATGGATATTTTGAAAAACATAAATGATCAGCAGCAACATATCAAAAAGAGTGACAAGCCTTTCCCACAGCATATTAGAAATAATTCCCTGAGAGTATTTGTTCCTTGTCAAATGTCAAAATAAATGTTTGGATGAAATTGGCTGGAGCCTCAGTCAGTGAGGCGTAGCATTATACAAAACGCTGTCTGGCTTGTCTCAATAAAGATCTCCATACTTTCTTCCACTGTTTTTGTTCATTTCAATGGTTTTAATATAATATCTATGTAGTAACTGTGCTGCATCACCAACTCTGAGATGTTGCAGACACTTGTTCATCCCCTGACATGTACTGCCTCTTAGGTTATGTAATCTGTGGCTATATTGGTCCTAATGGGAGACGCACCATTAAACACTGTTTGTGTTATTTGACTTATCCGCCTTTATTGCCTAATTTACTAGATCGGGCCACCAAACTGGCAATAGTTAACACAGCAAGATCATTAAAACGCATAATTACAAAAAATAAATGCATTTTATGTAAATGTTTATGTTTTTATTACATTCTTAGGCAATGTACAACTGAACAGTGGTTTATAAGAACAGTATTCAAATTTGCCTTATCATTACATTACAAGACTGCGTCTGACAGGCAGATCTAAAAGCATTTATTTTAAGGATTGACCTGTTCCCTGGCTGTTACCATAGCATAAGGAGGTCTTTAATCTGTGTACAGTGCTAAAGGGGAAAGTCTGGATGATGCATCTCATTTCCTTGTCTGTGTGATTTATCATGGTTGATTCCTCTTCCTCAGTGCCTTAAAATAGACCCTTTGTTAAACCCATGAAACCATTGTCCTTGTTTTGCATGGATGTGACCCCGCTGTCTTTCTTTTGTGTTTCTAATGCAATGTTTATTATGAATGTATGTGTTTTCTCTTGGGGATAGCTGTTTTTTGGGTTGTTCTTGTATTTGTTTCTGATCATAATATTCCCTTCTCCGTATGTATTTTTACATTTGAAAACAGCTTCCCTTTGGAGATGGCCTGTTTCACTTCTATCCTCAAGAGACTTCAAAGAGACGAGGCAAACGCAGCATTCGCATCAAACAGCACCTCCAAACAGACAGAAGGGTAAATTTTAATTACCTCTGCCAATGAGGTTATGTTTTTAAGAGAGTTTGTGTATTTGTTTGCCTGTCTGTGTACAGGATAACTTGAAAAAGTTATGGATTGAATTTATTAATATTTTTCTCATATTTGTTCCAAATGCCAACGAACAATCCATTAAATTTTGGTGACGATAAAGATCATTATCTGGGAGCAGAATTTTTTAAAAAGATTCTCTGACATTGTGAGATAGGGATATTTGATGGAACAAGCAGCCTCAGCATCAGACTCACAAAATCTGGAGGTATTTTACTAAAGACAAAAACACAAGAAAAGGAAATGTTTTTGGTTTGTTAGCAGGATCAACTTGAAAACGTCTGCACAGATTTTATAGAAACCTTTTACCAGATGTGTATTATGCAAAGGAACAATTCATTTAAATTTGTTAATGATCCTGATCATGTGTGAGTTTTAGCTATAAGTGTAGGTCAAAATTTGGGGCAAACTCTGCTGCTTGGCAGAGGTCTGCGCTCTCAGCAGGCTTTTCTAGTTATATCTTCTTTTGTTTGAAACAGTAACTTTTCCCTCTGACTGCAACACAGTGATTATAATAAGAGTCAGAAGGTTAGAGGTAAAACCCATTACAGAGTTTTGGAAAGAGCCATATTTGCTGCTATTGATGTGGACATGTAAAAGGCTACATAAGTGCTATAGGAAAATAGCAAAGCCTTTGTTTTCCAGATGACAAGACTAATTGTTTAACTTTCAACCCTCCATTACAGTAGCTTTCAGTTATTGAGCTACTTAAGAAGCAAAATCATCTATCTCACTCTCTACTTGTGATGCAGTGGCCTGTATCACTATCTGATGAAGATGGTAAGAATTACTGCGTGGTGCAAATGTACATTAATACATTTATAAGCTCAGTTCAACCTCAACATCCTTGGTCTTTTCTGACTCTATTTATGCTGATTTCAGAGGAAGAGAAAATGTGTGCACCTAAAACCTCTAAAGAATGTGACCAATTCAATATTGACTACTAAACTGTTTCTTAAACTTTTTTTTCAGGGTTATTTGTGGCTTTAGATTACTTATTAGATTGTAGTGAAAGATCAAACATTTCCAGGAAATAAATGAACACACTTTTTTTCTGCAGGATCCTTCTTCGGAAACACAGAGTAGTTCCTAACGCCATTAAGTATGACCTTGATTTTGCCACAGGACATGATTAACCTCCATCAGACCATGCCACCTCACTTTTGGCAACAAAAGTGTTTCAGTGACAACTCAATACATGCAAGTTTGTTAGGTTTTAAGTAGTTTAGATAAAACTACTTCTTTGCACACAGTTTATGGGAACCACATTTCAAATAAACACTGAGTAATAGTTGTTTACCTGATTTTGAATTTGCTGGTTATCTCTTATAAATGCCCACTTTGAGTCCGTTGAAGGCACAGTTGTACTAAAGCAATAGCCAGTTTGAACGATGAAAGGTTGTGAATGAATCTGTTTGTTCCAGTGCTATTTGTCTTGTTTAACTCTGCGTGTTTAGCTTGGTCTATTGTTGGAGGCGGCAAGAGTGGAGGTCCTGCTGCAGACAATCAACTGACCTCTCTAATTATGGATGTGAGAGGTGCTAATGAAAATAAATGTGAGCCGCTTCACCAACCTAATGCAGCTAATGGAAGTGAGACAACACGGACATGCACAGGTCCACATTCCAGATGCTCAGGTTCACTCAGATGTTTAATGTGGTTCTATGTGGATACATTGCAATAATTGGTTTCTGGGCATCTCTAAACCATTAGGACAGATTGTGTGTCCCCATTTCTTGCAATCTTTCGAATTTCATGTTACCAGCTATGTAGTTTGAAAGTTACACTCAAAGCTGTTTTGAATATTTTGCTATTGATCCCTAAATTTATTTTAGCGTTTAAAGGGTAGGATTCTGAGTTTTTTAACTTACTACAGAGTCGGAATTGTTATATCCGGATTTGTAAATTCAGGTTACACAATCTACAAGAACAGTGAGCCTACTCCTAGGTACATATTGATTAAGAAGATTAAAGTTCTATAGTTTCTGTATGAGCACCAACATTTCTATAAATAGTGCTGTGGCATTTTGTGCCGTCATTCCAGTTTCTGATATAGTAAATCCATATCTGTATATACTTGAATTATAATTGGCTATTCCTCCAATTTAATCACTCCTTAATTCCTTGTAAAATATCCATCTTTTGTTTTTAAATATCCCAAACAGTTCCTAACTGTATACATGAACATTTAACATCTATCTATAGGAAAGGGAAAAGAGTTAAAATCTGGTGGTTTTCATGAGATGTGTAACAAATAAAAAGAAAAAACCCAAAACAAAACAAGAAAAGTGAAGGTTCAAAGCTGAAATTACTCATTCCCAAAGTGGCAATGAATAAGAGTGACTCAATAAATATAACTGCTGAATGGTGAAACTTAACGGCATCAAAAAAGACAATAAAATCAGATGGCAGAGAGAAAAGAAACTCAAGTTCCTTTCAGTGAACACTGCTAGACGTCTTATTCGTGTTTGAGTTTTGAAAGGTGGCAATCAGGTTAGTGTATACCCATCTTGAACACACCCCTCAGCCACCAACTGAAGTTGTGTCAGTGCCATAATGCTTGACTTATGAAAGGATTAGTTGGTTTTTCCAGCTCCAAGTCATCATAGAGTAAATCTATATACTATGATTGTCAAAACTATCAATACTCAAAAGCTGAATGTGGATACAGTAGTATGTTGGCCTGGTGTTGATACTAAGGAAGAGTGTTTTTTGCATTGTTTTGCATGGTTAACTTTAGATTGCTGTGTTACTTATGTTGCACTATAATGTAACTAGCATGTGCAATTCTGTTGAGAAAGCATGTTCCATGAAGAGGCTGAAAAAGGTGAGTTTTTCCATGTAAAATGGTGTTTCATGCCTTTAATTATTTATCCTTTTTTATCTGAGTGGTATCCAACATGGTATTGAGTATCAAATGTATTTCTAGATATTGCTTTGGAGTTTAAAATTTTATCATTTTGACAACCCTACTATATACACACACACAGAAAATTGGTACTCCTTATGTAATGAAAGAAAAACCTGCAATGGTAACATGAATAAATTGAATCTTACTAAAGTAATGAATAACATTTAAATGAAAAAACAACACAAAGGAAAGTTAGAAATTGCTTTTCACCCATGCTTTAAGAGAATATTAACTTAAAATTTGTACAACCATTTGAGGCAATCACTACAATCAAAAGGATATGTCAATGAGACTTCTACATCTTTCAGCAGGTTTTTCGAACCGCTGCTCATGAGCGTTTGCTCCAGTTGTTTAAGGTTTGAAGAGTGCCTTTTCTGTTTCAACTCCTTCCAGAGACGCTCAATAGAATTTAGACCATGGTTCATAGATGGCCACTGCAGAACAGTCTAATGTTTTCCTATTAGCCATTCTTGGGTGTTTTGGGTCATTATCCTGTTGCAAGACTCATGACTTGCGACTGAGACCAAGCTTTCTGACACTGAGCAGCACATTTCTCTCTAGAATCCATTAATAGTCTTGAGATTTCATTGAACCCTGCAGAGATTAAAGACACCCTGTGACATATCCCCCTCCATGTTTCATAGCAGGGACGGTGTTCTTTTCTTGATATGCTTCATTTTTCCATCTGTGAACATAGAACTTATATGTTTTAGCAAAGAATTTCATTTTTTTCCTCATTTGGCCATAACACATTCTCCCAGAAGCTTTGTGGCTTGTCAGCATGTAGTTTAGTGTCCTCCTTGGTCATCTCCCATTAAGTCCACTTTTGCTCAAACTACAGATGGTGCAATTTGAAGTTTACCTTTAATCTCTTAAGACTTTTTTCTGAACTCTTTTGCTAACATTCATATTAATAGTCTCTTTGATTTGTCATCACTACTTGCAGCTCTATACATAGTCTCCTGATTGATCACATTATTTCAGTCTTTTTCTAAGGCCACCATAACCTATTTCATGAGTTTATCTTTTAAAATCAGTCTTTTGAACTTTGGTTAAACATGATGTCTGACTTTTATTTATTCATTTTTATAGAGTTTTTTATTATTACTTTTGTCATATTTGGTTGGATGTTTTTCTTTGATGATTGTGTGTTTTTCTTTCATAAAACGATGGGTACCAGTAATTTTGTCCATGTGTTCAGTTTATTTGATGAGCATTTTCATTGATTTGTATTAACACAATGTACATAAGACATAACAGATCGCATGACTCTGGCAAACGGTATTTTATTTATTAGTGGGGATGTGTGAAAATAGTTGAAAACAGAGAGGTTTTTATTAAAAAAAATCCACAGGGCAAAATGCTGAAACTTTGGTTTTCTAAGTAAATATAATTAAATCATGTTAATGCTGCTGTGTTCACACCCTTTAGAAAAGTGCATATTCAACTTTTATACAGACCTCTATGTCAACCCAACTGAGGTAAACGTGATGCATTTCTTTGATTCTGCAGTGGTTGCAGCATTGTGTATTACAGCTTGCATTTGTGTCAAGGATGACTGCTGGATAGTTTGTCTTGGTCTTTAAATGACAGACTCTGATGAACTGTTTTTAGATGAAATTTTTTAATTCACAAAGAATGAAATGAAAATCAGGAACACAAATAAATTGTCAAAGACAATCTGTCACATAAAAAAAAATAAGCAAATGGATCAATCCAGTAAGGCACCTTGCAACTGTTGTTTCTCTATAATTGTTTTTTTTCCTAAAAACTATGATGTCTCTTATTTCAGTTTTTTAAAAGAACTTTTTAAAATTAGTATAAGAGTATCTTTTAAGATTTAGTTGAGAATTGAGATAAAAGTCATGTAACTGTGTTTTTATAAATTTACAAGGGGAATTAAATGTCTAGTTTGATACTAGAATTATGTCTAAATAAGCAGGAAAAATTAGGGCATCTTATGTATCCCAGCTGTCTTGTTCTTTCATATATTAGAACTTGTTGATGTTGACCCACTTGCCCCCTCACACACTTTTAGAGTCTCACACTTTCCTCTAGATTTCTTCAATGTGTCCAGTATTTTCCTTGCATTTGTTCCACCATGTTTTCACTTGGGACTCAACCTGTAACTTCCACGCTTAACACACCTGAAAGCAACTGATAACACTGCGCTGTCATAAAATGAACTCGTTAAAGCCAAATTTATCATATTTGATACATGAATTTTTGAGACCTCTGCATCATCTGTGGGATATTTTCGCTCTTGAGAACCTGACTTAATAGATCGGAAATATGTAGGGAACAGAAAATGTATAAAAGATTATAAGGAAATGCCTAATGTATCAAAATGTATGCAAATAATGATCACATTTAAATTATACAAAAATTATTTTTTTTTCATAATTTTTCATAGAATTCAATAAAAACTTTTAGATTAAAAAAATCAGAATTTTCAGTCAATTATTTCATGGTTTGGGCTTTAAAGGGTTAAACCATGTCCTTCCATTTTTTGGAATAGTAGTAGCAGGCTACTTTGGAGAAGAAGAAGGAGAGGTCTTGGTTACCTCTGGTTACCTCTACATAGGAGGCCACATTCACGCCTATAGATTAAATCCTACATCAGAGAACCAAAGATAACAACTTTGAGCTTAGTTAGCTCTCATGTTAAAGAGGAGCTCAGACTGCGGTAATGCTTTGCTCTGGGTCACATGAAACATTCATGGATCCGACCATCTCGAGTTACATCGGCCAATTTCTATGAAGGCCAGCCTGCATGAAGCATCAATACGCACCAAGTGCTGTGTGTAGCTACTACACATATACTGCTAAAATAGTTAGGAGTAAACCTCAAAAGTTGATTAGTTAAGCAATTTACAATTTGAAGAAAGATTACAATGTCTTGACATGAAAAGATAGAAACATGTTTAAATCGTAAAGAGGAAAACAAGAACAGTAATAGAGAAGTATTGAAGCCCTTTGATTTTAAACTGAAGTTAGGTGATGTGGTTTGGCATTTGGCAAAGGTGGGCATTGATGGTAGTTCATGGGGGCAGACTGATGCAATGAGTGGGAAGTATGTCATTTCAATTGGAAATACCCACTCTTCCACCAAGCAGTGGAATAAATTGCTGACACATGAAGAGAAATGTTAATAAAGGGAGAAATAAGAAACAAGGTGTTTTATTTTAACTAGTTAAAGTGGGAATAACAAAACAAGTTAAGGATTAACCTTACTTTTACAGCATAAATGCTGTACTTCTAAATTATTTATTATGCTTTGACAATTTCAAACACATAATTTGTTCCCCTGCCCTGATGTTTTAGACAAAAACTTACTTGAAAATGCCTGTTTTATGTGTCACACTATTATGAATATGTAGCTGTTATCATAAAAAGTATCTTTACCGGTAACTCATTATTATACTGTGAAACATATGCTTACTGTCCCTGAAATTCATTCATATATAAATCTTGAAGCTGTAAGTTCTAATCAAGCATTTATGGAGCATATTTTATTTATCATTTTAACAGATTTTAAGATTTTTTTTTCATCTTGTTTTTCTGTGCAACTGTACTGCCTAAATATTTATAAAATAATGAACAGATAGAAATGTAAATAATTCTCGTCCTCAGAAAATGCCATTAACCATAAATGCTTCTTTAATGCATGGTTTACTGTTTCCTGATCTAACATATCCTGCTTTCATCTTTAAAAAAATCTTTAAATCCATGGTTATTGAGCTATGTTGTGAGTGTCCTGGTACTACCTGAGTTAAATGTCACGTAAAAAATGCTTTAAGGAAATTTTAAGGCAAAAAAATCAATGCTAACCAATTTTAATGGGAAAGATTAACAACATTCAAACAGGTATAAAATATACCTTAAATTAAGCACACATCTCTGTGTTACAAGTGTTTTTTAAATTCTCCAGTGTAAACTTCCACTCTTAGATGTCCTTCTTTAGCTGTAAGTAAAAAAATGTAAATGAAAATAAAAAAGCTTGAAAATCAGTCTATGTAGAATAAATCTATATAATGTTTGCTTAGTGTATTGAGGTACTGAAAAAACTGAATTGTAAATGACGTGTTCAATAACATTTTCATTTATTCAAATATGACTGTGTCATCAGCTAGTAAGCATATTTCTTGATATCATATTTTCAAAAAGTAAACACATTAAATCAGTTACAGACCATTACAAGCGCAAACATTTCATACAGCATGTAGTTATTTTGTATAAATCTGTTTAAAAATGGTGTCATAATTTTACTAGTACGTAACATAACACGTGTCGCTTCGTCACATTTGATTTTCAGGATGAAAGACATGCTGACATTAGTAAATAATGCTCCATCATGGCCCATGACATAAAGACTCTTTGACATAGTTTTAAAAGTTTTATCACAAGATTGCCTGAACATTTTTTTAAACATGGATTTTGGACAAGTTTCATGTTTAACAAACTTGAGCCACAGCTAGAGTATTTACATAACAGCTAATCCAAAAATGGCAGCAATTTCCAAATAAAGACAGATTTTTCTAGAAACACTACAAAAAACACTTTCTAAATGATAAAGATGTACTCACCTTAAAATACTAGATGCTTGAGACTAAAAGTGCAATTGGTACCTTGGGCAACGTTTTAATTGTTTGGACTAATAATAATCTGACTACTTTTAGTCCTTTTAAGAAGTGAAATTTAATCTTAGATGGTTATATAAACCTTGATTATGAAAACAACTGGAAAAATACGAGTAAAACAACAACAGGACGACTTTCTGATAACAGTGATAAACCACAACATGACTTAATTGAACACTGATTTCTGCATCCTTAATCCCAGTCACTGTGCTCTATTCCAACCAGTAGAGCATCATAAGTAACAACACAAACTTCAAACATTGAAGATCACATGATGTGATTTTGAAAAAAAAAACAACTTAATTTGCTCATAATTAAAGCTACATACACTACACAACACCAAAATACTTGGGAAGAAAGGAACACCAACAACAATGATATTTACTGAGAGGCTTCTAGTTGTCATAAAAGCTTAAGGACCATTGTTTTTATATTCTATTGGAGTAGTTTGATTAAAACAAAATTCTCAATGCATGACAGAGCTGTTCATCCAACAGGATTTATCTGCTAAGTCAAGGAAACATTGGTGTGTTTGTGAATAGAACTGCTGTGGATTCTAAGTTGTCTGGATTAAGAAGACGCTACGTTGAAGCCGATGAATCCGGAAGCCTGGGTTTCACTTGCCATCATTTATGGCGAAAACACAGTTTGGTTTTATGATTTCCCAAATTCAGAACAACAGACAATGCATTCTTTTTAGAGTTACAAGAAACCTGTCTTTGTTTCAGCTTAAATTTCCCAGCACATTGATTTAATTTTGCTGCTGTTTTTCTCTTTTTTTGTACCGTGCTTTGTGCTCACTGCATTCTTCTAATGTGACATTTCTCTGTTTCGTTTTCTTAGGTAAAGAATGTCTTCGAACAGGGAGGTTTCAGTCGTCAGAAGCGAGGATACAGAAATATTAATGATATAGAAGTTAACATGAGTGACCCCCTGTTCACCAAGCAGTGGTATCTGGTGAGTAATCACCCAGCTAGCTGTCTCCATGCATGGCTGACCTTTTGCACCAGCCCACATTCTTCCATGTTAATTACTTGGAATCCTGGCCTTTTACATTCTGTATTCTGAATCAACATTGATACTCATTCTTTGATAAGCTTGGTCAATTCTGAGATGCCTCATCTTTGCATTTGGACAGCCTTGCTGCCTCCTGTTGTGCTTTTCCTAAATGGCAAGCATGACGTCTATGCAGCTACAACAGCCCCTTCATTTACTCGATGCACAGGAGGAACATGCTGCATTACTGACATTTATGCCCCTTTCCTTCTTTTAACCTTTATACTCTCAGCATTCAACCTTCTTTAACCAATGTTAATATCCCCTGCAGCGCACGCAATCATCCTGTACCATTACTGATATCCTAATATTGGCTCACCTGGGTACCATGATTAATGGATGTCATCCATACTGTCCATGTGATTAGATAAACACGGGACAGGCAGATGGGACCCCTGGGTTGGACTTAAATGTGGCTGAAGCATGGGAGCTGGGGTACACAGGCAAAGGAGTTACCATCGCAATCATGGATGACGGTGAGCATTAAGTCTGCCTGAAATAACTTTTTGTAGCGAATGTTAAGCTTGGATAAATCCCCCCATTAGTTTAATAAATCGTTGGTTGTACGTTAGATCAGTGTTTTTTAACAGCTTTCATCCAAAATGTATACCTCCATTTATTTGAATCTTGTGTAGCTCTAAATGACATACTTGATTAAAAAAAGGAAAGCAGTAGAAAAAATAAATAAATTCATACAGTAAAATGTTAACTTTTAAGCTTAGCTTGTTGCTGTGGTATAATAAATGTTGTATAATGTGATGGGCAAAAACTTAGCTGTTAGGTCCTTTTGGCATTAATATTTTAATGGGCAACCGTATTTCTTTTTTTTTGAACCACAAATTTTTCTTTGCATTTGACTCTAACCTTTTAAAACCTATATTTTGATTACCGCCATGTTTTTTTGTTGATCTGTTAAAGTTCTTATTTTGCTCACAGGCAGGTGAGCAAAAATTTTATCTGAATAAGAAAAGAAGCCCATCTCACTCCTTTTTAATATTAATCAATTTAACAATTTTCAAGTAGAGTATCATTTAATTAACTATATTAATTCCATAATGTTGTTCACCTTAACAATTGTTTTTGATATGACATAATTTATCAGCCTATAGCTGCTCAGAACAAAAATAGAAGGAGAAAAGTAGACTATTATATCCTATTCTTTTACTTGATCTAATTGTATCACTGATTAATGTCATATTTCAGGTATAGACTATCTACACCCAGACCTGGCATCAAATTATGTGAGTACCTACCTCTTATTGAATGCTCTAATTTCCTTTCACTCCTTGGAAGGACTGTGTGAAGCTAGCATACAGGATTTCATGGGTCTTTTGTGACTTCTCATTGGCAATGACAGGTGCTCTCCGAGTTGCCTTCATGGTTGCCGAGTCTCCTTGTGTCGCTAGAGGATTCAGAGACAGGCAGACGGCCAGCCAAGCTGTTTAATGTTAATGCACAGTGCGCTGTGGCAGTCGCAGTGGCAGGCCGATCTGTCACAAGCGGAGATAATGCCAGGGTAGTTGGTGCAGCATAATGTGATGTTTTATCTCTAGAATACTGATAAAACTTTAAAGGACAAGAATGACTGTTTATTAGAACAAAGTTATGCAAGTTTGATATGAATTTTATAGTGAACACAGTTCTGTGATTGAGGGTGGGGATATTTTTGCTTGTGCTTAGCTTATCTTTATCGATGATTCATCTTAAAATTATAATCCACCATCTTTTCTTAGACTTAAAGATGTTAAACTCAGAGCCTCTAGTTTTCCCCTCTCACCTTTTGATTTGCTGAACTATACACTTTGTGTTAGATTTATCGGTCCTTACAAAAGTATTCCCAGCAGTACGCACACCTTTCCACACTACTATTTAAAAAATTTACCTCCATATAAAAAAGAAAATGGCAACAGTAAAAGTCATAAGGCTTATTCATATTTGAGGTAAATTTAAACATCACAGACAAATTCAAGTAATGTCAATAAAGTATTGTCAATAATGATGAAAATGAATAAATATCTTTAAGAACTTTAATTTTCACAGAAAGATATTCCTGCTGAGTAAGTAAATCCAATCCAATATTTTTTTCCTTTTTGAAATGATTCAAATTCTACATAGGTGTGTAACGTCATGTGTAGATGTTCATAAAGCTGCATCAGAATTAATCAAACTGTAGCTCCTTTCCGTCACCTTTCATTGGGTCAACAGTAAGAACTCTATTGTGGGAAGGAAAGATACTCTAAAAGATAGACTGCTGTTCTTACAGCTTTCTGGATATTATTGTGCCCTAAATCCAACGGAAATGCACATGGATGCTAATCAACTTAGGAGCACAGCTTTCCAAAAAATAACCACAAAATCCAAAAGGACCTATATTAGGAACCGTTGGTGCCTATACTTACCTCCTTTTTTGTCTTTTTTGCCTATTCAAGGAACACCTTTCATAGTGACTGCTGCAAATGCTTATCCATTTTGGCTGAGTTCTTACCAACAGGAGATTTATACTTCAAAAATTTAGCTTTCTGAGCTCTGCAGTTTTGAAGTGAGAGGGAACTTCATGATTCAGGATACAAAATGCTGTCTGAGGCTTTCAAAAAAGAACGTTTTAAGAGCTTATGAGTTATGTAAAGACATTTCAGAAGTATTTAAAATGGGTGTCTGTTGGTTTTGAGACTAAGGACTTTCTAAACAATTTGCAATGTGCCCAGGTCTTATTAATTTGCCCGGTGGTCTTTGATGAATTTTTAAAGACCAAGGACAGTTAGTCTGAGATGGACCCCTACCCATGACATTGAGTAATTGGAATTTTTTTTTTCATTTGCTTAATGAAAATATGATTAATACTATTTTCAACCATTTTCATCCATCAAACATGTTGCATCAGCCCCCAAATTTAGATTTTTTCTTCATGATCTTCCTGCTGTTGAAAGCCGTCTGTGAAATAAATCCCAGTAATCAATCAATCAATCAATCAATCAATCAATCAATCAATCAATCAATCAATCAATCTATCTATCTATCTATCTATCT
>JAUZNJ010033076.1:0-13352 GCA_034780135.1 Jordanella pulchra
ACAGTTTGTGGACTTCCTGATAGTAAAGCATTACAATAGTCCAGCCTTGAAGTAACAAATGCATGGACTAGTTTCTCGGCATCACCTCTGGGCAGGATATTTCTAATTGTTGCAATATGCCTGATCAAAAATATCAAAGTTTTACTTTATTATCTGAGATTAATTTAATCCCATCCAAATGAAGTCACTGACTAATCAGTGTATTTTTCAGAGACTCTGGTACAAAGAAAACAACGTCTGTTTTGTCTGCATTCAGAAGTAGAACGTTTTTATGAGACATGTCTGTAGTCTATGTAATGGGTTAGTTTCATCGGGATTCATAGACAGAATTGGGAGCCTATATAAGTAAAGATAATTTGTGCCAGCACTGATCCCTGTGGGACTCCACGGGTAACCCTGGAGCATGACGAAGATTTATCATTTACATAAACAAACAGAAATCTGTCAGATAAATAAGATTTAAACCAAAGGAATATTATGATCGACTGTGTTCGTTGGAACTGGAACTAACATACAAGTTGAAGGCTTAGATGAAGATGATAGTTTTGCTAACTCTGAAAGTTCAACTGGATTAAAACAATCTAAACCCAATTCAGGTTCTATAGTTACCAATTCAGGTTCTATAGTTATCACAGATGCTGCTTTATCTTGCTCCTTTAGGATTCTTTGCTAATTTATTTGATTTAAGTCGTGGTGGAGACACTGTCTGGATGAACTGAAGAGTGTGTAACTGTAGAGACGCTGCAGAGAGGTGTGTTTAAACTATGACTCTCTGCTTCCTAGTCAGCACCCTTGGCTGTCAGGGTTTTGGAAGACGAATAAATTTGGCCAGATACCTAAAAAGAAGAGCTGCACCAATCAAAGTGGGAAGGATGCTGTCTCTCTGAATCAGCTTTCTTTCATTTTACTATCAATCATTTGTACTTTTCACCTGGTGTGTTTCTATTATGTAAAGTATTTTGACTTTTCTTGCCAATGAAATGTGCAGTATTGGTACATTTTCTTGCATTGTTTTATTTTTACCATTTGAAATACATCCTTTAAACTTACATTTTTTTAATTACTTATCTGCTTTGTGGACTATTAAACATGAATTATTTTAAATATTCACTGTTTTTATTAATTTTTTGAGTTGATATTTGTATGTATAATCTGATCATTTGACTTCACCTCAGTTCTTTTTACATGGCGGAAGGAGAAAAGGGGTTACTCCTTGTTGGACCAAACCAAATCAAGCCGTGGTATCGATGTTTATAAACGAGATTTCTGTAAAATGCTTTAAAAATTATTTTATTACGTTATATTAGAACTTATTAAAAATGCATCTTGTAGCAAGCAAAACAACGAACCCATTGTATTAGGCGTTATAAAAT
This sequence comes from Jordanella pulchra, assembly GCA_034780135.1. Classification (NCBI taxonomy): domain Eukaryota; kingdom Metazoa; phylum Chordata; class Actinopteri; order Cyprinodontiformes; family Cyprinodontidae; genus Jordanella; species Jordanella pulchra. Next base: position 1,374 of record JAUZNJ010033076.1, read on the forward strand.
AAAAAACTCACCAAGAATCCCCCCTGTACGGAAGTTACTCAGCCAACCGGAAAGTAAAGAATTCATCGCTGTGATTGGCCCAAAGTTCCCCGCGAAATCTACGTCACGCACAGTTTCGCGCCACATCTGCAACAGATAGACGCCTTTACAAGAAGAGGTAAGAAAACGAGATATTAATCGACTTTATCATCGGTAGTTTTTAAGTCATGGTTTGTTCAGTGTAGCGAGGTTTTATAGGCGAATTGGCATGAATGCAAGCGTACAAGTTTGGCAAATAAAAAGGAACAATTAACAATAAAATCCGGACAGAGATGCCTTGTTGTCTTCTTGGAGCCACATGTCAAATGGTGGCCGAAGTCTTTTTAGAGCAATAGATAATAAAAGTTAACAATCGTCAAATGATCTAATAAACTTTAAAGGTTAAGCTTGGTGTTATCATCATTTTTTTTACGTCGTGGGATTAAACGGTCGACATATTAATTTATACTCTTTGTTCATTGTTATGTAAAACAATCACATTAAAAAGATCAAGCTAAATCCAAAACTCATTTTTGCTAAATCCCAAACTCATTTTTGCTATTAAACAACAAAACGACCTGTATGTGTCATTAAACATCACTTTGCTAACATTTAGAATTGAACTATAACGCATCCATATTTAAAATGAAACATTGTCTATATTATTTGCTAACGTATGTCAGTAAAAATCTAAAATCCAGAGGTTTGTTTTAATTTCGCAGCTTTATTTTTGAAGCATGTTTACGTGGTATATTTGTATATTGTATCCTCAGATATCCCATTCAACATGTCTTCCCCTGCTTCAACACCTGGTGGCCGCAAACGTGGGAGGAGAACCAACCCTGCCACACGTAAGTCCAGGACTCTTTCTTTTAAACTTCAGGAAAATATGTTCATCTGGTTAGTTTCTTAACCATGGAGCTCATGCCGATTAGTTTTTGTCTCTCGTCTAATTTCAGCAAGCAGCGAAGCCCCCACCTCGCCTCCCTCCCAGAGACGTCGAGGCCAGGACTCCTCTACTGGTGAACTGATGCCGTTGCCAACCTCCCCCGGCACAGATGTTCTCAGTCCTGCTGCCCCACAGGACACCTCTCTGTTCTCTAGCCCCAGACCATCAGGTAACTTTGGCCTCACCTATTCCTTAAATGAAACTCAGTGGAATCAGACTAATTGTTCTGAGCCATTTATGCAGTTGTGCCAAATGAGGTGGACATGAGCTCCCCCCTGACGTATGGGACCCCAAGCTCTACCCCGCGAAGTGGCACACCGGCCAGACAGCGCCCTGATCTGGGGTCAGTCAGGAAGGCGCCCCAAGTCGACCTGCAGGCGGATCAGGTTAGTCTCAGTGAGCTGCTCTCTGCTTATTTATTTTTTAATGAAATTTGAAACTGAAGTTAAAAGTTCACCCAACATTTCCCAGCCAAGCACAGACGGCGTGGTAGCCAGCGAGCCGAATGCAGGACACAGGCTGGTGATCTGGGGGACTGACGTCAACGTCGGAACCTGCAAGGAGAAGTTCCAGGTATGTAGGATTAAAAAAATAAAACAGCTGTTGTATAAGATATCCCCTTTGTTGGAGACAGACTGTGTGTTTTAATCGTTTTTGCTCTTGTAATTTCCAGAGGTTCCTGCAGAGGTTCGTGGACCCGACCTCCACCGAAGACGAGAACGCTGGTCTGGATCTGAATGAGCCATTGTACATGCAGAAGCTGGAAGAGGTGATGCCATTATTCACCCCTTTGTTTGAAATTGCGACTCTTCGTGATGATTTTTTTTGTAATCCTGACTAACGTCATTGGGCTTGTCCTCTTGTTGTCTGTCAGATCAGTGTGGTCGGTGATCCTGTCCTGAACGTGAACTGTCGACACATCCAGTCATTTGATACAGAGCTTTACAGGCAGCTCATCTGCTACCCACAGGTAATGCATCCCAGCGTTTGTCCATCATAAGATATTATTGTGGTGAACAAGATTTCCCCCAAAACTTTCTTTGTGTTTTAATCTAAATGGTAAAGATCTGGGTCTACTTGGGTCCTATACACCACAAAAATATCAGTGTATGTTTGGAAATGCTAGTTTTTACTTTTTACATGTTTGTCATTCATTTATATTTCTTAAACTTCAAGTTAATCTTAAATTCTCTGCTATTAAAACCTAAAGAGCTATTTTTGTAGCAGAGTCTCCTGAATGAAACTTGTGTAAAAACGATTAATAGTTAAAATAAGAAAGGATTTATAAACATTGTTTGAAGTAAGAAGACAACAAATATCTCCTGTAAGTTTTTTTTCTCATCGTCTGTTTTTTTTTTTTTTTTTTTTTAAAAAAAAAAAAAAAGCTTGGATCTAAAAGGTTTGTCCTGGAGACTGCCATTTTTTTTCTCCTGAATCTTGGATGGGATTTTGACACATATCTGCTGCACTATGAGCTATGCTCTGTTTATCCATTTATCCACAAAGATTTTTATGGTTTAACTAAATGACAACATACTGACAAAAGTCATCTCTTCAGATGATGATAATGATTAGTTTAAATGAGCATCTGGTCAATCTGCTTTGCTGAATTTTTAAACTTTTTTTAATGTTCACCTCATTGTTTAAGAAGATTTTCCTCCTACTAATTTATTTATTCTTTTATTATCTCTGCAGGAAGTCATCCCGACCTTCGACATGGCCGTCAACGAGCTTTACTTTGAGCGTTTCCCAGACTCCCCTCTGGAGTACCAGATCCAGGTCCGCCCTTACAACGCCCTGAAGACTCGGAACATGAGGAGCCTGAACCCAGAAGGTGAGCTCTTACATCCCATATATAGCCTGGGCTTTCATGCGAACCGTGATGCATTACATCTTGTGTGCGTTTCTCCTCCGCAGACATCGATCAGCTGATCACCATCAGCGGCATGGTGATCCGCACCTCGCAACTCATCCCCGAGATGCAGGAGGCGTTCTTCCAGTGCCAGGTGTGCGCCTTCAGTTCCCGCGCGGAGGTGGATCGCGGCCGAATCGCGGAGCCAGCCGTGTGTCGCCACTGCAACACCACCCACAGCATGGCGCTCATTCACAATCGCTCACTCTTTTCAGACAAACAGATGGTGAGAGTTCGATGGGCCTGGTTATCGGGCAGATTGCTCGCCATCATCGACACTGATCCCATGAACGTGTCAGGTGGTGATTAAAGGTGCAGTAGGTCATGACATCTGTTGCTTTTCTTAATCAGATCAAAATCCAAGAGTCCCCTGAAGACATGCCTGCAGGTCAGACGCCGCACACCACTATTGTGTATGCTCACAATGACCTGGTGGACAAAGTGCAGCCGGGGGACAGAGTGAACATCACAGGTAGATTTTCCTGAATGTGTAGAGAATTGCTGCCAGTTTGACGGTTATATAAAACTATTTTTTTGTTTTGGAGTTCAGGTTAATCAAATTCATTATAAACAATAAGATTCTTTATTGGATCAAGAAAAAAATCATAAAAATATATATTTTTTTTGTTGTGTAATTCAGCTGCAACGTCTGTAAAATAATTTCTAATGCGCTTGGTTGACTCATCATTCAGGGATCTTAGCTCTTTATTTCTGTGGCCATCAGATGCTTCCTGTTTGTGCGACATAATAATATATTTGGTTATTATTCAGGGTAAACTACAAAAGCAGAAGAATCAAGCACATTTAAGTAATACAACACACACATCATCTGTATTCTCATGTCAAACCTCACCAGATATTAACATTAGCAGATGATGCCTTTTTGCATTCAAACGATTTGCATCGTCTTTGAATTTGGTTGTTTGCTGCTTATTCCAAACTAAAACCGGATCAGATTTCAAGCTCTATCCTTCTAAATACAGCTGTTCATCCTGTAAATAAATACAACTAGAATAAAGTAGGTTATGACGACCTTTTTATATGTTGCTTGAGCACAAATCAAACATTAAATCGTGAGATAAAATGATAAATGGGTTTTTATAAGTAGTTTAGAAATTAAAATCTGAAGAAATGCTGTTCGTTCAGAGCTAGCTAAGTAAAGGAGATTGAATAAAGTCTTGAATTTGGACTTTTCCAAATTCAAGATAAAAGCAAATCTCCAGCAGTAAAAACTAAAGGCATCATTGAAGGTGTTGCAACCTGGTGGCAGCATCATGCTGAGGGGATGGTTTCAGAGGCTGCAGCTAAAAGCACAACGTTCTGGAAGAAAACCTGCTGCTGTTAGACATCTAAGCATGAATCCAAACCAGAATCTGGGCGAAGACTTGAAAGTATCTGCTCACGGTTGACCCCTGACCTTTTCCCCTCTTTTGCACGCAGGTATCTACAGAGCTGTTCCGATGCGCGTCAACCCCCGTCAGAGCAGCGTCAAGTCGGTCTACAAGACCCACATAGACGCCATCCATTTCCGGAAGACCGATGAAAAGCGCCTGCACGGTCTGGATGAGGAGGCGGAGCAGAAGCTGTTCACAGAGGACCGCGTGAAGACCCTGAAGGAGCTGGCGGCCAAGCCCGACGTCTACGAGCGCCTCTCCTCCGCTCTGGCGCCCAGCATCTATGAACACGAGGACATCAAGAAGGTTGGTGGCGTGAAGTTAGCGGGGTTAGGGTTAGCTGGAAAAAAAATCAAACAAAGCCAACACTTAAATACTTTCTAAAATGTTGTGTTAACCGTATGAGCTCTCATCCAAAACGAGCAGAAACTGGGCGACGTTTCAAAAATAGATCTCTGTTAAGTAGAAGAATGGTTTCTTTTTCCCTCAGTGGGAACATTTGCATCTGTCAGCAGTGCATTAACACAAATAAGCAGCAATGAATAAATACACAAATGAACAAAATGATGCATATTGACCCTTTTTAGTGTTTTATTGTGAATTGCTTTGCAATACAGGTAACGCTTCTAAAGCGACACCTGAATTTAATGGATACAATATCTTGGTACTTATTGGATTTGCCCTAATTTATGATGTAATAACCTTGGAATTAAAGAGCCGTTAGTACACACTTTAACCACATTTCTCCCCTGCTGTCTCTGTTGCAGGGCATCCTGCTGCAGCTGTTTGGCGGCACCCGCAAAGACTTTAGTCAGACAGGCCGGGGACACTTCCGCGCCGAGGTCAACATCCTCCTGTGCGGAGACCCTGGCACTAGCAAGTCCCAGCTGCTCCAGTACGTGTACAACCTGGTGCCCCGCGGCCAGTACACGTCGGGGAAGGGCTCCAGCGCCGTGGGTCTCACCGCCTACGTGATGAAGGATCCAGAGACCAGGCAGCTGGTCCTACAGACGGGTGCCTTGGTGCTGAGCGACAACGGCATCTGCTGCATCGACGAATTTGACAAGATGAGCGACAACACGCGCTCTGTTCTGCACGAGGTCATGGAGCAGCAGACCCTTTCCATCGCCAAGGTGCGTTTGGCGGGTTTCTATGATCCGAACGTGTGGAGCACGTAGAGCTGAGTTCAGGGCGTCGATCTGGGCTGTGCTCCAGATTTAGCTTTCTCTTCTGCTCCCCGCAGGCGGGGATCATCTGCCAGCTGAACGCCCGCACCGCTGTGCTGGCGGCCGCAAACCCTGTGGAGTCTCAGTGGAACCCCAAGAAGACAACAATCGAGAACATTCAGCTGCCTCACACGCTGCTGTCCAGGTAGAGATGAGGACAAAAAGAAAAACACTTCACCTCATATTAGAATGAGTGTCTTTATCTGGACTTAACATCAGACTGAAGAATCAGAGATTAAACCTTTTCCACCAGACAAATCTGCAGATTTTAATTTAATCCATTAACTTGTTTTACTTAGAAAAACACTTTTATTCTCTTTTAAAACAGGAAGGCTGCATCTTAGAAGTGACCTTTAGAGGGCGTTCAGTCTGCTGTCCCTTCTAAGACTTACTCTTTCTGTTCCACCAGATTTGACCTGATCTTCCTGATGCTGGATCCCCAAGATGAGGCGTACGACCGCAGGCTGGCTCACCACCTGGTGTCCCTGTACTACCAGAGCGAGGAGGAGATGGAGGAAGAGTTCCTGGATATGGCTGTGTTAAAGGACTACATCGCATACGCACGGACGTACATCAATCCCAGACTGAGCGAAGAGGCCAGCCAGGCCCTCATCGAGGTTCGTTTTCCATCAATGGAGGGGGGTGGAAGCAGCTTTTCAGGCCTCCCATTCTTGGTGATGCGCCTTAGGTCACCAGTCTGAGTAAACCTGAGTTCCAGTCGCTTGCGGCGGCTGCTCACTCCTGCCCTCGTTTGTCCGCAGGCTTATGTCGACATGAGGAAGATCGGCAGCGGCCGCGGGATGGTGTCAGCCTACCCCAGGCAGCTGGAGTCCCTCATCCGCTTGGCAGAAGCACACGCTAAGGTACGCTTCTCGGAGAAGGTGGAGACGATCGATGTGGAGGAGGCCAAGCGGTTACACAGAGAGGCCCTCAAACAGTCAGCCACTGACCCCAGGACGGGATTTGTCGACATCTCAATCCTGACAACGGGTATGCAACAGTCATTATTCCTCCATGTGTCGACCCGTGAGCTCCCTCTTATTTTTCACCTTTTCGTTTTACAGGTATGAGCGCGACGGCCCGCAAACGTAAGGAGGAGGTGGCCCAGGCGCTGAAGAAGCTGATCGAGACCAAAGGCAAGACGCCAGCCATGAAGTACCAGCAGCTCCTGGATGACCTCAGGGGACAATCGGAAACTGTAAGTCTTAGTTTTAAATCCACAATATTTTCTCCTGTCTGGTTCATCGGCTGTGAGGATGTGCAGCATTTTTTTTTTTTTTTTTCTAGCGTGTACTTTCTCCTGTCTTTTATTTTTTTTTTACGGTTCAGTTTGTATCACTTTTAAAATACATTTCCTAAGAAATGTTTTTCTCACTTCCTGTGTTCACTTCCTCCCTCGCCGCCTTGTTTGCAGGCGATTACCAAGGAGCTATTTGACGAGGCGCTGCGAGCCCTGGCTGACGACGACTACCTGACAGTCACCGGAAAGACCGTCCGTCTCCTCGCTTGAGGCGGCGCTTCTGTAAAGCCCTTCAGTTGAAATCCTGCTGCTTCACATGTGTATAAAGTAAGAGAGGTTTGAGTAAAAATGGAATTTCAAACCACGATTCTGGATTAAACCAGTGAAGATGAGATGAAGAAGTGGTGGTGGGGACGTGTAAACTAAAGCTAATGATTTGTTTATTTGTTACAAGTTTTGCAGTAATCATTTTGTGCTCTTCTGTATGTCTAGTTGAAATGTAGCTTGCTGCGTTGAGAGTAAAAAATAAAAAGTTGTACAACAAAAATGTTTGTTTTTTCTACAGTCCTACAGTCAGAAAACTCTAATTCTTAATGTTTGTTCTTCTATAGTTAACTTTAAAAATAAGTTTTCTATGTTTTCCTTTTAAAATATTAGCTTCATCATTCAAAGGATGATGAAATCTAGATAACGGGAGAAATGTATGACCTTAACTGCAGTCCATTACGGTGAATGACTTCCTCCTAAACTTATTAAAAGGTTCATTCCAATGTAACCTAATTTAGGCTCAAATAATATTTTTTTCCATCATAATCTGAGCGCTGTGGCAGTTCCCTGGATGTTAACTCTGGATTTACAACAACTCCTTCCTGTAAAGTATTTTTTATAGAAATCTGCTTATTATACACTACAAAAAATTGAAATCTAAATAAGTAAATCTTACTTCAAATAAATGCTTTTTTAAAATTAAACAGGTAAACGAGATTTCTTTGCCAATTGGAGTAAGAAGAAAAAACAGCTGCAATATACTATTTCAAGTGTATATCTTATTATCTTAAGGGTAAAAATACTAATTCCATTGGCTGATCATATTATTTACCTCCTCAAAGGTAAATAGACTTATTTTAAAAAGTTTCAGCTTATTTTTTAGATCGTTTTTGCAACCAGGGTGTTTTTTTTTTTTTTGTAGGAATGAAGCACAGTAATAACCATTTAATTACTGCAACACTTTACCATGTTTACAAAGTTGCTGAGGTTTAAATCCACATATCTGGACAATTGGTGCAACATTTTCTCTCCTATATGATAAAATATAGTCCGTGCACAAGTCTTGGGTCATGGCTGCTTTCTTTAACAAAGAATAGCTTTTCTTTTTATTGCATAAATAAATGATCACTGCACCAGCAATATAATGAAACTGAATGCTTTTCTGAAATGGATTTTAAAAAATGGCATTAAATGCCACAGAAGAAAAACAAATTAAGTATGAAAATCTTTTTTAACAAAGTATACAGTTTAAAGCTGTTCTTGGATGGGACAGTAATGAAAACATTGAACTTGTTCTGAACGTTGAGCTTTTTCATATTCTCAGTTCTGGCCTGTTTTCAGATAAAATGTTCAGATATCTTAAATATACATCTAGTCCAACTTTATTCATAAAGCTTTTTAAGTTACCACATTGTATCAAAATATTGCACAGAAAAAGACATAACATCCCCCGCCCCCCAAAAAAACAATAAATTGAACAACTTTTGTGATTTAAGAAGCCTGGGTAAATCTAAAATATATCTAGTTGAGCCACTTTAACTTCAGGTGGACAAAAATTCCCAAGCATATAATACTTAGCTGAACAAGTGTTGACAGTTTACAGAAAAACAGTTTCAAACCGAATGCTGTCACAACCTGCATAAAAGCTGCATTATGTTCTCTTTATTTAGTTGAATCTATGAAAAATGTAGACGGCAGAATTATTTCCCTAAAATAACATTTTGGAACCAGAAATGGGATTTTCCAAGAGAATGATCAAGGTTCATTTTACAGCTTCCAAAATGTCTTTATGACCTATAATAAATTCAGTCATAGATCCTAGTTTTTGTCAGTCAGGATCACTCGTGCCACAAAGTAAAATGGGTAAATAAAAGATTTATCGAAAGCATGAAGAACTAATATTTATTGGGTTACAACAAAGATGGCCAGGGTGCAGGGTAAATCAGATTTTTGATTTAACTCTTTTGCACAGTGCTGCAGAGACGTAAACAAGCAGCTATCTCCTAACCAATGGTTTCACTAAGGACGTGTTAGCTTTTTTTAAACCCTCTGATCACATCTTTAACCGCATCCTGACTTTCACAGCAGGAGGAAATGGTAAAAATGGTTGAAGGTTAAGTTTGACCAAATTATTATAGCATCTTTTATGAGGTAAAGTTTTTTTTGTTTTTGTTTTTTTCCATGAGACACAAAGTAATTGGAACAAAATAAAAAAATCTTAATATTAATTTACAAGTATTTACAATCTGGATGTGCGATTTAAAAAAAACCAACTGAAGATCTCGTGTAATTATTATAAAAGAGTTTTACAAGTTAAGATAAGGTTAAGATACAGTTACTTGGTTTAATTTAAAGCTTAATTATTGTTGAGCAAAGGAATGAATAATCCTTGAGCTTTTTTTCCAGATTTAATCTCATTACTACCTAACCCTCCTACAAGAGGTGGTAGGATCATGCTTTGGGGAGGCTTTACTTCAGCAGAAGTAGTAAAAGTCGTTTAGAAGTAATTAGAAGATGGATGCATTTAATGCCTATCTAGCCTAAGCATCTAAATAGGCACATTCATGTACTGAGATCAGTTCTGTTAAAAAAACAAATCAGCATAGAAAAATCTAACTGAATTATCGGACAGATTTATAAATCGATGATCACCGTCCAGTTTGACTAATCTTGAGCAACCTCTACATGTGCTGAGAGATACAACAAAGGACTTTTAGCTAGAAATGAGTGCAGAGAAGAAATATAATTTGTAGTCATAAAAATAAAATAAGAAATATGCATACTTTTCCATCCACTGCACAGTTATAAACTACATGGTGTAGCCCGACCAGATAAAATTCCATTGAAATACATAAATGGCAGTGAATGTTCTTCACAGGGTAGGAACACTTTCTGTTAAGTAGTGAGTTTAATAGAGGGCAGAGCAGCTTGCAGTGCGCCGATCCACCGGTGTGCTGCTGTGTCTCTCGGTGTTCATTCGCTCGGATGTTCACACCTCTGTGTGTTTCTGGACTCGGCTGAAGAAGATGGCGGCCTCCTCAGGTTTGTGTGCTCGCTTCCATCCATGCCGACACAAGGCGCAGCTGAAGCTCACACTTTTCTGTTCTGTCGTATAATAAAAGATGGTATAAGCTAACGCTAGGTGATTACGTAGTTGTCCTTGATTTTATTTGTTCCTCTCTTTAAAGATTTTATTGCGGTAGAGCGCTCCCCGGCCAGGGGACGCATCTATGTCGTGGAGCTAACCTAGCTAAAGCTAGGCCAGTAAATAGCCCGGCCTGTGAGTTAGCTAAAAGAGCTCGTTGTATCAAACTCCCCAACAGATGCGGTGAAGTTAAGTACACGTTGAATAAAAACTTTATTGCAGTTTCAATATGGCTAGGACGTTATGATATTAAAGTTTAGGAATGAGTCGCAAACAACCGCAAACTGTAATGGTATAGCTAATATTTAGCCACTGGAATATTCGAGCACCGCGATGAATAATAAGTCCGATATATTCGTCGCTAGCTGCGGACTTCAGACGAGTAACTTCCACTAAACACCATTGGGAAAAAATGTGTTTGCTTGATTGGAAATGTACTTATCAGGGAATTATAAATAACAAAACATCACTAAAAACGTTTGCATGTCGTCCGTGTAAGGGAATGATAATGACCAGACGTGTGACTAATTTTATTCGCTTTATGATTGCTTATTGCTCATTCTTCCAATTGTTATTGTTAACATAAAGCAGGGCGTCAGTGACACTCTGCAAACAGTCTTTAATAGAGTACATTCGCTCTGGATAGGGCGGGGTCGCAGTAAGAGACGTTTTTTGGCCACAGAAATGTAGCTAACGTGAACGACATGCTTTCTTCCAGCAAATAGTCGAAACCCACAGCTGCTTTAGCGCTCAACAGGAAGCGTGGTCGCAAATAATATACGGATTGCTGAGTATAAAAATACGTCTCAGCGTAGAGCCTATTTTGGATAAATTTTCCTTTTTCTTGAGTCCAAAAGCACGTTTTTTTTTGTTGTTTTGTACTCTGTTGCAGAATTTAAAAAATCTTAGTCGAAATTGCCAGGAAAAGTCAGTGCGATTTGTCGAGTGGGTGTAACCTTGCCGTTTATTTGGCTCATCTTTTCTGGTTTATTTTTGTTTATTTATTAAGTGTTGTTAATGCGATGCGATTCGATGGATTTTCCCGTTGTTTGGAACCAAACAGCAACTCTTTCCTTTCTGTAAATACTCAAAATATTTTAGGTCATAACAATAATTCGCAAAATACTCCACTGTGGGATGTCGGATAGACGGTTTCCTAAAAAACCAAAAGCCACAGATCTTTCTAAACTGAAATACACAGGGATATACTGTATTTAGCAGTTATAATGAAAGCTAAAACATTGACCAAAATAGTTTTTTTTTAAATTACTGTAAATGGTTACTGTTCAACTGATGCTTTACATTGTTTTATTAAAGTAAATTTCAATAAGTTCTTGTATTCATCTAAAATTTTATCTTTGTTCATTCAGAGAACATTTTTACCATTTAAACAGCAACAGAAAATCTTCCGCTTTAAAATAACAAGGCATTCTGCTCACCAATGACTAATGAATTAAAAAGTATTATTTTTCTTTTTTTTTATATTCGTAGGAAAATAGGAAGTTCTTCTCTTAAAATCATTTCGGCTGTGATCTGGTAGCTACAATGTTTAGCCTAAGTCATTCGGTAAGGAAAATATGTAAAAGCTCAGTCTGATCAGTAAAGATGTCCTAAAATCCAAAGGAAACTTGAAGATATCTCAAACCGTGTAGTCTTTATTGAGCTTTCTTTCTACCAAATCAGCTGTTAAAAAGCTGTTATTTGAATAGACTACTCGAAAACAGTAACCGGCGAGTTATTTGGCTGATCTAAAAAAAATTCAGGTAGAGAAAACATGGTTTTGTTGGGAGTAAAAATGAAAAATGTTCAATTTTTAGTTTTGATTTAT
>JAUZNJ010033077.1:0-13352 GCA_034780135.1 Jordanella pulchra
GGTGCCCCAGATCGAGGGAGATTATCAGTGGTCTTGTATGTGTTCCATTTTCTAATAATTGATCCCACAGTTGATTTAATCACACCGAGCTGTTTACCTATTGCGGATTCAATCTCCCAGCCTGGTGCAGGTCTAGAATTTTTTTTTCGAGTTTCCTTTGACAGCTCTCTAGTTTTGGCCATGGTGGAGTTTAGAGTGTGACTGTTTGAGGCTGTGGACAGATGTCTTTTATACTGATAATGGTTTCAAACAGGAGCCATTAATACAGGAAACGAGTGGAGGACAAAGGAGCCTCTTACAGAAGAAGTTACAGGTCTGTGAGAGCCAGAAATCTTGCTTGTCTGTAGCTGACCAAATACTTATTTTCCACCATATTTTGCAAATAAATTCTTTAAAAATCAGACAATGTGAATGTGTTTGTCAATGGTTATACGCCTCTTCGCTGAAAATTTGAGCAAAATACACCTGACACTTTTCAAGTTATTCTGAAAACAGACAAACAAACTAACGTCAATGATAATATAATCTCCTTGGCAGTCTAAATCATTTCTATTTTAAAATTCCTTTATTTTCAGTTTTTCACTAGCTTTGTGATTCGGGTCCACTTATTCCTCCGCCACAAATTACATTCTACATTCTATGTGTACTTTGGTACTTTCTCCTCACTTCAGATATATCATGTTCACGGTTAAATTTCTTGTTCTGATTGTGCTTTTATTTACTAGTAAACAAAGTATAAAATTTAAAAAAGCATCAGTGTTGAAAAGGGTGTGTTTTCAAGTGTAATTATCAAATAATTCACATTTTACTATACTGTAGAAGTTTGGATACAAAATACGTTCTTGTTCAGGTTATAAAATATTTTTTAGCAGAACGATTTGCAAAGGAAGGGTCGTTTTTGATGTCTCCATTAGGACAAAGAGGTGGTGAATGCTCCTGGATGAACGTGGCTCTCGTGTTTAAACTTCAGGATTGTTTGATAACCACAAAATAAACTTGCACCATTTACTGATAGAAAAGCAATAAGGAAGGACGGATAAGTTGTGTGAAGGAAAAAAAAAAATCAAAAACAAAAATAAGGGGTCAAAGAGGAAAGATAAATAATTTACTTAAAGTCTAGTTGAATCACAGAGAGATGAATAAAATTCAGGATCTATTTAGAGTTCTGAAAAAATAAGGCATTTGTTCTTAAAAAAATTGTAATTATTGACGGAAAAATATGACAAACAGATTTATACTGATAAACAGTGAGCTAATTTAGGTTGATTTCATTGTTCTGGCTTTATGTTGATCATAGATAAAACCAGCTGATAGACTGATTCTTGAACATATTTGATTCCTGCTCTCTGCTACAGTCTACTGGTCATAGTTTTGTCACTGGAGAACAAATCTGACCTTGTGTTTTAGGCAGAGGAGAGTGAAGCTCTACTACATACTGTGCAGTGTGCAGCCACCTGTACTGGCTGCACAGAAGTCTCCATTGCGACACTATGCATAGATTCTGGAGTAATCTGAGCTTCGGGGACTGAAAAACTTTCCTAGAAATGTGCAACTTACCTTGGTTCAAAGAGAGAAGATGCAGGTGAAGTAGTTCAGGGTGTTTAGACATCTATGGTGCTGTTCGCCACAAGAAGCATGAAAAAAGCATGAAGCTATCTTAAAAAGTTGACACATCTGTAAGTTGTTCTTCTGCTCATTTTACAGTGTAAAGGGTAAAGTTTATTTATAAAGTGCTCCATAGACACAATGCAATATAAAAGGTAAATATTTTAACTTCATTTGGTGCGTTTATGACTCAAGCTGCAGATTTTATACACCTTAAAGGATGGTATGTTCCCCACTGATCTGATCTGACAAACAGGAAACTCTTACATTAAGATTCCTAACGGGTTAATATCAGCAGCATTTTATTTAATGTCTTTATGTGGTTGGAATAATTCATTAGAAAATAAACGACGGCGTGTCTTAAGATGACATAAAATGGAGATATATAAATAGATTGAACTGAATTAAATGAACAAATGGTAGAAAGTGGTACAGTGCTGAATAACTGTACTAAACCGTTAGCTCCACTGAGAGGCAGCAGAGATGAAGATAAAACATACGAGTGAAGCACTGAGACGCTCTTTATGAAGCTGGATCAAACACTGTCATTTAAAGCAAAAAGAGAAATTTAGAATATCTATGTTTATAAAAATAAAGCAGTTGAACTTCATTTTTCCCCTCATACCGATATATTTATAACGTTTACCCGATATTGGTTCGTGTTAATTACTTCACAGTAGAACTCAGTATTTCGCCTCAATTGAAATAACCATCCTCAAATTTTAGTTCCCAGTTATGACCTGCAAACATTTGTTGGCCAATCCAAAACTGAACAGAGATCTGTTTTCGTTTCTGTGCTGGAAAGATTCTTCAGTCTCAGATGAGATAATATTCCCACTTATGGGACGGGTGGTGCTATGATACTGGGTTCAAATTACTTTTCTGTGTCAACTGCTGTAAACAGGTCAGTGGAATCCTTTGCTTAGCTTTCACATTTAGTTATATAAACAGATGCCTAGTTGAAAAAGATTTGCGTATAGAGCACCAAATGGCCACGTCTCTCTGTAATTACAACCTCATGCTGGTAGAGTTGTAAAGTCTGGCTCATAGCCTCAGACCCACACCAACCACAAGGCACCGTACACATCTGGCTTCATGTCTTCCTCGTTGCCTCCCAGCAGGGAGGATGAAACAAGATGAACCAATGCAGAGGCCCTGGAGATCATGCTTTTCCTCTGGCTCAATAACAGCCTTATTCAACTATGGCTTCACCACCCCACTGAGCATAAAACTGAAACACTCTGCACTCATCTTTTATAGAAAAGATCTTCAAACCTGACACTTTGTACCAGAGGATTTGTTGTCTCTTTAATGTAGATTATAGTGAGACTTTTTGCTTTGAACAAGTGTAGTTCAGGTGCATTTTACAGCTGATGATAAACTCACAAGGATTCACCTAAACTTAAAGAAAAACAGTTTCAGCTGGTTTGCTTTTATTTTTATTGACAACTTAAATAGTTTATACAGCTTTCCATCCATACAGTTAGAAAAACACTACACCTATGAAATAGGTTTGTGTATAGAAAAGGCAACACCAAAACAGTCATATCCCACAACCATTTACTTTTTATTGATTTAATGGATTACTAAAAGAAATTGCACTGAAAAAGTCCCTTTACACATCTACATATGGAAAAGTGAATGGTTTAGAAAACCCAACTATAAACTCCCTGATACACCCTTTAGTCTTTAAAAAAAAAAAAAATAAAGGATGACTCAACACATCAGATGTCAAACCGAGTGTAGATGTAAACAATTCCCATTACATGAATCCATTCGTGCCACCTTTGAAAACTGAGCTATTGATGTAGACATTTTTTCTGTCAGTAGAAATGACCAAAAATTGCCTCATGAAAACAAAATGCTGGTTCACATTAAGGCACAGAAGGTCACATAGTGGCATATTTGAAAAATATATTTAAAACCAAGGCAGTCAAATAGATAAATTATTTTCCATTAACATGATCAGAATAAGCTTTACAGACATAGGCCTTCCACAAAAAGAAAAAAAAAAAAGTAAATACACTTTTGCTGGTGTGAGCAGAGCTTCGATTGTTTGGTCCATAGATGAACTATTACAGTAGTGGCAAACTTCTCCTGCCAACACACACACACACACACATTTTTATGGCCGTTTTTGGTGATTTATTGCTCCAAAAGTGAATAACAGGACAGCTCTATGGTTCTAACTGCAGACTGAGGAAAAACTGCTGCTTTCCATGTACTTGTGTTTTTGGAATACCTGGAAATAAACATTTCCAATAACCAACACTATATAATTAGGCTTCGAAGAGTCGCATCCATAACCGTTGCACATGACCGCTTTATTTCTAGAAATGTTACATACTTTCCCCAAAAGGTTTCAGGACCTTCGACAAGTTTTATGCCGGATTGAAGTCCTCTCTTTGGCTATATACGGATCTTTGGCTATTGTGGAACTGTACCTCAGGTTTTTTTAATGAACACAGCTCAATCATCAATGAGATGTTTTTTTGGATAAGTCATAGTTAAACAAATGTTATGGTTTTTTCTTAAGCCTGAATTCAACTAACATTAAAACAGAAAATGACAATATATGCAGGTCATGAAAACTCAAGCTGAACTGAGCAGTTTGTTGAAAGAAAACAGGACAATCTGAGATTTCTGCTAATGTTAGCATGATATTTTCTTTTCTAATGACTGTTCATGATTTAGGCTCAGAAGATAAGTTTCAGACTTTATAGTGACACCGTAAGGTTAGATAAGCAGGATGAAGCTAATGAAACCAATAAAGAGGCACAGAAGGTCACAGAAGCTCAGGCGCTAGCACAGCTGTTAGCGATACGAGACAATAACGTCCCAAGTAGTTTTTATGCTAAAACACATAATTAAGAGTAGCAAAGACAAATAAGTCGATGATGTGGCTCACTTGATTCCCAACTGGAAAATCAAAAGCTGTGAGTCGTTAACTTTACACACCAAGCACTGCTGGGTTCACAAACAGTACAAGATGCTAATGCTTTGTCACAAGGACTCAGGATTTCTCTATCAGTTTTTATTTTAATGTAATGAGATGAGTAGCAAATGTGAAAAACTATGAGACTTTTTTTTAGATAAAGACCTGGGTACAGCCCATCCAGGACGCACAAGAGAGCATATTTTTAAGTAGACAATAGGAAGGCTGAACAAAATAGACCAGTTTTTGTATAACTGTGCTAATATTTTTAAAGACTGTTTAAAAATGTAAACATCAAATAGGTTTGCTATTACCAATCTCTTTCACAGTCTGACAGCTAGTTGGCTTATAGAAATAATTTATAGAAAAGCTAATGTGTTTATTGCCTGAACAATTAATGCTTTCTGTACAAATGATGCCAAACTGTGAGGTCCGTCACGTATAAACAGCAGCTTCAAGGAGTGTTTCCACTGGATTTTTCTAGACTCAGAAATCCTAAGGAGGCCATTATTTTCATGTCCAGTTTTTTCTTCTTCATTTTTAAAGCAGACTTGTCAAAATGTTGCAGCATCCTTTCCTGGAGGGTTTTTAAAAATGGAAAAAAAAAAAAAAACAAAAACTTAATGATTATTTAGAAAAGTAAAAAAAAAAAAAAAAAAAAGTCATCATCTTTTCTAGGAACAACTAAACCAGCTGTTGCTTGGTAGAGGAAAAAAAAAAAAATAAATAAATTTACTCTCCAGGAGCGCCGATGCTACTTCAGTCCTTTTTCTTGCCGCATGTACAACCTAATGAGGCCCTCCTTGTGTAGCCGCTGCCACACAGTCATTTCCATGCGCATGTCGTGGTTGACGTAGAAGGCCACCCTATGATAGGTTTTGTCATAGTAGTGGTCCGAGTAGTTGATGTAGTCTGGCGTCATGAAGCCGTACGCACTCACCTTCAGAAAGGGCAAAAAGTCACAACTGAAAGAAAAAGCTATAAAAACACAAGCTTTTAATTTTGTCTTTGACCTCCATTTCCTGCTGCTGATTGGCCAAGTTGCAGTTTATGAAAATCAACAATGAAATCTGATACACGTAGAAGCTTTGACACGACTAGGGGAGAAAGTCAATACAACAAGCATCCTGGTTTTTTTTTTCCCCATTGTCATTGTCGTTTGCTGTACAGCTGAAAACAAACATTTACACAATGTGTGCAAATACACATAATGTACCTTTGTCACAGCCCGACGTCTGACTTAAAATCAGATGAAACTCCCAACAGTTACATCAATTAGGATAATACATTATTTCCATTTGGTAAATGCACCGGTAAAGAACATGTTCTGTACCCGATTTTCTATAGTTGTAGAAGTTTAATTGCGTTTCCTTAAGGTTTGGGGGTACGACTTGTTATTTAACCTTCCAGCAAGCTTCTAGCAATAGTTCGATCAAGTTCTGGCCCATTTCTCTTGTTAAACTGCTGCAACCAGGTCTGTTTGTAGGCAGCCTTGCAAACACACTCACCATTTCTGCCTATACATGGTCTAAGGAACAGAACTTTAAATTTGGTGTCCTTAATCCACCTCATCTCAAAACTGGGTACAATTAGGGCTACTAGCCATTTAAAAGAATCATTTGTCCCAAGATTTAATTAAATGGCTAACATCTTGAAATATTGCTTCAACACTTCCAAAAGATTTTCCATTTTATATGAAGGGATTCTTCCCTTTCTAAATTAAAAAAAAAGCTTCAGAATGACACTGCTGACCCCACTGGGGTTCAAATGCCTCCTTGGCATCACCCCATTATTATACATTAGGCTGAAGCATCGCTACAAAACTCCAAATATGCAAGTTAGGCTGACATGGCATCAATATCAGGGCTTTCTTTTAAAAAAACTGCAACAACAATTATGTTAGTGCAAGTAAACACTAGTTAAACAAGTTAAACAAAGAAACCCAGGTAAGATAAAATGTTCATTTTCCAAATGCTTTATTGATAAAATGTTATAAAATGGGAAATAGTTCTGTAGTTAAAAACAAACAAAAAAAAAAACAACAAAATAATATTGTTCCTGGTTCCTACCTGGTCACAGGAGTGCAGTGCAGCCAAAAGCATGGCGGCCCCCGTCGATGGGCGGTAGATGCTCCTAAATTTGCTGTTCAGAATGTTAGATCGAAGGAACCTGAAACCAGAAATATGCGAGTTGCATAAATTGGTTTCATCCCCTCCAAATATCCCTGGGTGTCAAAACTCATATGCTTAAGTCAGAAGCTTGATCAGGTCTTGCTTGTTTTCCATTCATCTCAGCTGTTGGAAATGTGAACTCTTTACATTCAAAGCACGGGCTTGGAGAGCGCTTACCTGTTCCTTAGGTAACGAATAAAATCTGGGTGGTACATCTTCAGCTTTGCTCCAGAGACATCCTTTCCAAAGTACTTTGTTGGGCTGTGAGAAGAAGAAAAAAAAATAGAACAATTGTTAATCTTATAAATAAATAATATTAAAAAGATGAAAGCTTTGGGAGCAAACTAAGACACTATAATGGCTGTCCAGTTAAACCTGGATCTCTACAGTTTGTGCTTTACAGTATTTCTGTGCTGCACAAAATAAGAAAAGTGGTTCAATATCTTTCAAAGTGCATCTTCATCTTTTGCATAAATCAAATATTAAAACATTTCCTCATGCCTACTTTGATGTCAAGTTTCAGTATGTAAACCTTTCTTCACACGCTGTGGGGTCAAAGTGCAACCGTTTAAAGCATCAGAAATGTCATGTCAGCAACTCAAACATGATCATAATGCAGACTACCGAGAACAACAATCATCAACACATTCCAAACAGCAGAAGCACTGCTTACACATTAGATGACGGTAATAAAGTGTTATAGGCTTCAAATGAGCATTTTTAGTCAGAAACGCACAAAAAACACTAACCTAGGAGTTTAGAAACGACACAAAATAATGAGAGATTACAGATCCAGTTGGTATAAATGGATAGAAACAAGGCCTGTATAGTCCATCCACTGCACTTTGGACAAAACCACAACAAACAGAGACTAAAACAGATCAGGCTTTGAAATCACTATCCAGGCATAAAACAGTTCAGCTCAACCATAAAAGAAAAGTGATCTAAAAGCAACAAGGTTGTTTTATTTAACTCTGTAGAAAGTGTTATCTACAAAAAGCAGGTAGTGGATCACCTTAACATTACTCATCAGAAAACAGATCAATTTAAGCTCCAATGTATTCCATCATAAAAGTTTTAACTTCGCTCTACATCTTCACTTTAAATGAACACCTGAGGCAGAAAATTAAGATAAAACTGATTTCAGTGCCCTTCCCCCCCAGACGATCATTAAATGTGCTTCCATGATTCACTTGAAACAGGAAAACTGCCTTCAGGAAGCATAGCAGGAGTCTTTCAAATCCATACAGCAGCCAGAAAAACTAAAAGATCTTCTTAATTCAAAGATTAACTTTCACAGAAGACAAAATAAAAAACGAGCTCAGCTTCTGTACACTCAACAATTGTGTACAGAAAGACAAACACCTAAGAAATTCATCTCGTATGCAAATTCAAACTGAAGCTCATATTTAAATGTATATGCACTACATATATATTGATTCAACATCCATGTATCCCTTCCTAAAACCCTAAATAAATCTTTATTTCTACAGTTTTGCTTGTATTGACAAACTTAGGTTCTACAAATATCTAAATATGGGGTTAAACAGTCAAACAAATGAAACATGAGGAGTGAGTCAAAAGGCAAACATGAAAGACTGAGGAAGTCTGATAAATCTACTGCTGAAAGTCCTCGTTACCATGGGAGACGATTAGTCATTCAGTTTCATCATGTTAGCTTTAGCTAATTTTTAAATATGAAATCAAGGAAATGGTGAAGAATTGTACGAGTTTAGATTTTACAACACTGCAAAATACCAGATCTATTTAAGTGGGTACATCTTAAAACACAGTAAATCAGGAAAGCATCCCATCAGCTACAAACTTTAGATTTAGATTTAGTGAAGAACTAACATATTAAACTGGTTCAATAAAAATACTAGATTTTTTTTTCGTATCACAGATCGACTAGAATAACCAAAGCATCAATAAAATTCATTCCTTTTACCAAACATTTATATGCGAGTCAATAAGGATATCATTGACTGCCGGGTGTTAAACCTGGACATCTGCAAACAGACCAGTCGTTAACTGAAACTGATAACAGGATTAAATACATTAAAATAGCAACAAATGGATCATTTCTTTCCCTTTAACTCTAACCACTAATGAGATTCCCCCCCCCAACCTTAGATCAATGAAGCAGCTCAGCCCCTACATTAGGATCAGTTAGGATCCATCTTGGCACCGTCACTCACTCTTTGCCTTGCTCAGGTCCCCTCGCCACCGGTGTATGTGTGGCCGCTGCCTTCATCAGCAGGTAATCCCGGTCGTGATCGGGCAGGAAAACGTACCGTGTTTCCTGTGATGGAGCAGCAGAGTGTTCAGTGAGCACAAGTCTGAGAGGAGGAGAGACCCTCCGATGGCGTCCTCACCTGGGACACAGGCGGTCCGTAGTACCCGGCACCGCTGTAGCTCCTCATGGAGTTCATTAGTGTGTTTGTGGAGAAGGTGTAGTGGGTGGTCCGAGACCCCACATCCTCCTCAAAGCCTTTAATGATGGCCCCGTTTGTTCTGGAGAACCACAGAAGTCAGAAAATAAGCAGAGAGAGAAAAAAAAATGTAACCAAAAGAAAATGTTGGTTATGTCACGATAAAAGGCAGACTTGCTTGAACAGGGTTTGGGGTTTCAACAATTAGTTTATACTTTTAGCTTGGATTAAAAAAATAAAAATAAAAACGGGGAGTTAAAGCATCTCAGAGGGCTTGTTGAACCCAGTCTTTACCTGAAGACATAATGATGGCCATCGATCTCCTTCCCTTTCTTCGAGCCCTTTAATATCCCACCGTTTCCCACCACAGCACAGCGGCTGCACTCAGATTTATTTTTGCGGGTTTCCCAGTCATCCAGCATCATCCAGTTTGCAGACGAGTTTAGCACAGACAGAGTATCTTTCAGAGCTGAAGAGAAACAAGCATCATTTTCATCTAATTTCTTAATAATCCCCTTGGTTTAGAGCCCTGCAGAAATATTCCCACTGCTCCATTTTATCATGTTTGGATCAAATGTATTTTTGCTGGATGTAAAGGACCAACACCAAGAATTACAAGATTGTGATTTTTTTAAGTCAAAAGAGAAATGTCTTTTGAATTCTCTGCTTTACTTGGACTCCCTTAAATGAAATTCACAGCATCAACCGATAAGCAAAAACTACCTGTATCCATAAGATGAAGATGTTTTAGAGGCAGGAAAAGAATTATGGCAGAGGTTGACCTTTCTGCAAAACAGCAACTAGTAAAGTCTAAAGCTGCCCTAGACGAGAAGGCACTACTGCCAAACTGAACACCACTGATCCCGTTGGAAAATGCAGAGTTTGGGTTTAAATTTAAGAGGTTGCTGGTCCAGCTAATAGAACCGTTGTGATCCAACAGCAGGATGTCACATTTGGCCAAAGGAGGAAGTAAAATAGGCACTTTTTCTTCTGCATCTGCTATGAATGGCAAACCTTGCAGGTTGAAAGGTTTAAAAAAAACAAACAAAAAAAAACTCTTGCTTTTGAAAAGCAAATGTAATAGTTTTCAAAACTGAGGACATCTTCTCTGTGAAAGCATGACTGCAGGTACATTTTTACTTTTTCTTCTTCTTTTAAAGCAATGGATTAAAAAACAGCAACAATCCGAAAACCAAATGCAATGGAGGTTCTGTTGTGTTTTTAAAAAGAAACTACAAAATTCTTGAACTGGCCTCGATGGGCTTTGTCAAGGTCTGACAAGACCAAGACTGAAGCCTAAAGAGAAATGTACATAATATTTTAGACTGAGGTGCATTTGTCTTAAATAAAACAAATAAAGCAAGAAGCAACAGACTGAGGAATAAAAGTAGCATTGATAGATCGGAGGAGTTTCAGGAAATCGGTTTAATAACCTACAGGAGTTTGTACAGGCATCTATTGTGGGTTTCCTTTATAATGAAATCAGAATCGTATTGTGTCAACTGAAATTAATATATTAGGATATGGTTCTGCCAAATCATCCAGTCTTACCTGTAGTATATCTAATTTAGAATCTAATTGACTCCCTTTACATGGACCCAATGCTTAAAAAACACTTGTTTTGGGTGCTGGTTTAAAGAAAGAAAGAAAAAAAAAAAAAGCTATTTTCTTTGCAAAAAAAAGGTGAAACTTCCTTCTAAGGATCCACCTCTAAGCTAAAGCAATCAGAGGAGGAAATGTTTATCAGCGATCTAAAGAAAGTCTCCTTTGCGGTAAGCATTGTGTCAAAGCTCATAATGAATCTAAGCCTTTGATTGCAAACTCAGCCTTGTGCAGAGAATCATGTGTAATTACAACATTTACCTTTGCGGTTCCTTCCCTTTAAACTGCCTCTAAACCTTTAAATGGAATTAAATCAACTGCAAACCTGTTCTGTTCCAACAAACTATACCTTCATCTCGTGTCAAATGGTTCTTTCTGCAAAGCCGGTTCTTCCTATTGTGAACTGTCACTCAACCATACAAGCTATGAGGCAACTGAACATTTTCCAACAGCTAAAAACCAGCGAGATTAAGAGAAAAAAAAAAAGTGGGGCTCACTGTCATAGTCGATGCTTCCCCAGCCGTGCGTTCCTGGATACCGTTTCAGACGCTCATGCTGTTCCTGAGTCGCATGTTGGGCCCACTGCAGGACGGGAATGTGCTCCAGGAATACCCCCCCAAACTCTGTCCTCTTTATCCGACTTCGGATCCCATCGGGGCAGTTCTGTGAAGGGCAGAGAACAGCTTTGTAGCCACAATATGTGCAAAAACTCGACAACTGGAGTCACTGCATCCTTCAGTCAACAGGTCAAACATTCTGAGCAGAAACCTTGTGATGTAAATGGCAGACTGTTCCCATGTGCATTGCCGCTGCTAATTATACAGCTCCGACAGCAACACAGCCAGGAGAGCAGAAAGGTACGCAGATATCTGCTTGTTATAATGGAGCTTCTGAAACAGTCTTCAGCTTTTACAGTCAGCTCAGATAACCTCTAGTCTTTCCCCATTCAGATACAACTGCTGTTTAACAGGAACGAAGTTTACACACAGAAATAAGATCCAAGACGTTTCCTTTTGGTTTATAGTTTAGGAAAAGATTCAAAGTAGCTGAATTCCCTTTGAAATAAAAATGAAAGTTGCTCTCAGTGGGTATCAACATGATGTCAATAACAACATATGCAATAAGCAACCTGATGTGATCATTTCATGCATTTAGCTTTAACTGCAAGAGGGAGTTTTATGATCTCGTTTCTTGACACCGACGACTAAAATCATTTTGTTTAAGTGAAAATCTCCTTAAAATTAAACCTAAACCGTTTTGCTGATGATAAAAGAAATAGCATGATGACAGGGGCTTAAATATATATAACAGCCTTGACCAAAAGAGGATGAATTTAGCCATAATTTCACACCGTTTCCTGAGGAAAGAAATAGAAAAAGGCTGTAATGAGAACAACTCTTTGGAGAGTTCAGAAACATTGTAAAGTGCGAAAAGCAAAAAGATCAAACAATAAGTTCGGGTTGGGTTTGTTTAGGAGCTGTGAGTTTTGTTCTTAGCTGGCCTTTATTTAGATTAAGACAGCTAACTCAACTTAAACCTTATAGAAGCAAAGGGTGTGCTTAGCTTTTCCACCATTCTGGCTTTTCTGTCTTCATTGTTAATTTTAATAACAATCTAAAATATTTCATGTCCAGATTTGTTAAAGCCTAGAACATAAACACGTTTTCTTTTTAAATGTGTGTGGTGTACATTTTAGGACATCTTTAGGTCTCAGGAACAAACCCATCACTTCTAACACCTTAGAAAGCAGCTTTTTTTAAACCCAATAGTGGGTCTTCAACTAGCAAACATCACTGTATGTAAAGATTTAAAGCTTAGTTAGAGTTAAATAAAGTGTACAATCTGTTTATACAACTACTTAACTTCAGTTTTCTCAAGAGTAAAGCTAATGTAAAGTAGCTTTTATTATGCTTTTTTTTTTTATGGTGTGCAAACAATAATACACGACTTAATCGTTAACTCGAACAAGTCGGAGCACAAACCAATCCAACATGTACTGGTAGCCACCCTGTGAGGACAGAGGCGGACCTAGACCCGAAGATAAAGATCCTCTCCAGCAATAAGACATCATGTGACATTTACGAGCTACAAACCTCTTCTTCCCCTAAGGATTGCTTTCCAAGCAGTGTTTGATCAACGTAAACATACGCAGTTGACACTTAAAACTGGTTATTTGTTGTTCCAGTTTAAACCAGTTAACATTTACTAGTAGCCTGTGAACTGAAAGCCTGAGACCCAACTCCTCTACGACACAGCAGGACATCTTTGTTTGTTTTTGGAGTGAATAATTAGAAAATAAAAACAATTCTGTCTCTTCAGCTCGTTTGTAGCTCTGCTGCCTAGAATATCCAAGAGTTCCTGGTAAACAACAATCCAGACAATTTATGAGGAGAAAAGGGAGCAACCGTTTTCTTCTAGAGTTTTCACACAAAATGATGCAGAAAACCCTTTTAAAAAAAAAAAAAAAAAAAAACAAGGTACAAATGTCATTTGAGTGAGAAGCTGATGATTAACAGTTTTAGTGAGCGGCAGCTCAGTAAAACATTAACTACTGGTGAACATTTGATGCAGGTGTGAAGAGGCAAGGAAACAATGGGGGGGGGGGGG
>JAUZNJ010033079.1:0-13351 GCA_034780135.1 Jordanella pulchra
GTTTTTCTGACAGTAGGCTGACAGGAAAGGGGGTATGAGAGAGGGGGGAGAGACATGCGGGAAAGGACCACAAGCCGCATTCGAACCTGGGTCGCCCGCTTCGAGGACTAAGGCCTCCGTACATGGGTCGTGCGCACTAACCACTGCGCCACCTGCACGCCCCTGGTTGACTGTTTTTAGCCGCTAAGCTATCTTGACAAAATTCACAGTCAGGGCTCTACTGTTTTTCTGTGTTTTCTGGATATATCCAAAGCATTTGATCTAATTAATCAATGCAAGTTATTCAAGAAATTATTAGGGTGAAATGTACCTAGATATTTAGTCAGGATACTTTTATTTTTGTACTGCTGTCATACCATGCAGGTGAATTAGGGTGATTCTGTCTCAGACCCCTTTAGGGTCAGTAATATTGTTAGTTATAGGCAGGAATCACTTATTTGTCTTAGAAGAGTATCCGGTACGGATAGTGTATTTCTGGCCCAACCACGACCCTGACGGACGAAGTGGGATGGATGGATGGATGAATAGACGGACAGACGGATGGATATTGCTCACTTGTGGCACAAGTAGAAAAAGAGTAGCCAGCAGCAACTGACTGTTGTCTACAATGATTCTCTGAGAATACTACACAAGGTCTGTAGGCACAGTGGTGCAAGTGAAATGTTTGTGTACAGTAGTGTTTTTATCCTGCAGGCATATAGAATTTTACTGTTATATTTATAAGCAGGGCTGTGAGCTGTCCTAACTCAACTCATATAAGTCCCGGTTTGTCCCACGAAAAGCTCTGTTAGATTTACCTCTAACATGTGGTGTATGTTTAACAAACATGCATTCTGCTCTATTGCTCTGCTCTGCTAGTTTTAAAGTTCTTTATTATTATTATTATTTGTTTTTTTTTTGTTTGTTTTTGTGTCTAATTTTCTCTATGGACCTGATTTCCAGAGTCTATAATAAAGTTTGAATGAGTACCTTTCAGTGCTGTCACATCAAATGCATTGTGTTTTTTGGTAATTGTATATTGTTGCATTAGGTGAACCTTCATTGATTTAAGTGTTACCAAAGACTACCGTTACCATCTGTTTGCTGTGTATCATCTATGCTGTTAATCTAATGGACATTTTTTCAGTGCATCACAACAGCTAGTTAACTGAATTTAATCAAAGACTATACCTCAAGGTTTTATATATTTCCTTCCATGCTTACTGGTTCGTTTGTGTATTCTGTGTTAATTTTAGTAGTTTCTTGTATCATAGTTTATTAAACATAATAATGCTGTAATAGGGATTATTAGGTTTAATGAAGGTGCACCCTACTTGATTGTGGTTGTCTGGATTTATTTTATAACCATGACCGATTGTTTCTAAGAGCTGGATCAACTTCGTTTTAAATTAACAACTTGAATAGTGAGAGACAATGTTTTTATGTAGTTAATAATTAGCAACTCTGCTTGAAAGTATAATCCAAGTTATTGACATTTACTGTTCATGTAAACACACTGGATTTAAACTCACAGAGGCAAGGGTCTGTGATTCTACACCTGCAGGTAAAGATAATCTTACACTCTGGTGTCTTCTTTTAGTTCTTAAGTGAAATGAGACTAACATTAACCATAACTCATACTTGTACTCATTGTCTTCTGCTTTATCTGGGACTGGATTCCAGTGGCAGCAGTCTCAACAGAGGCTACCAGACCTCCCTCTCCCCAGAGACCACCTCCAGCTCTGCTGGAGGAGTTCTGAGGCGCTCCAAGACCAGCTGAGAGCCATAGTCCCTCCAGGGTGTTGTAGGTCATCTCCTGGTCCTCCTCATGGTGGGACGTGCCTGGAACACATCCCGAGGGAGGTGTCCAGAGGGCCACCTGAGCTGACTCCTTTCGATATCGAGGAGAAGCGGCTCTACTCTGAGCCTCTCCCGAATGATTAAGCTACTCAGCCTATTTCTAAGGGAGAGCCCAGCCACCCTGTGGAGAAAGCTCATTTTGGCCACTTGTATCTGGGATCTTGTTATTTCGTTAATGATCCAGATTTCATGACCATAGGTGAAGGTAGGAACATGGACCGACCAGTAAATCAAGAGCTTTGGCTTTCTGCTCAGCTCTCTCTTCGCCATGACAGACCGGTGCAGTGTCTGCATTATAGCAGCAGATGCACTTATCTGATCAATCTGTCAATCTCCTGCTTCATTCTCCCCTCAGTCATGAACAGGGCCCCAGTATACTTAAGCTCCACTTGATGCGGGAACTATTTCAGTTAAAAACTTGACAAAACTAGTGAAACTCAACTAAACCAATAAGCTACTATGCACACATAGGAAAAAAAGGCTCATGGCAAAGAGTTGAAGACCATAATCAATAAACTGATGCAATTACATCACCATTTGGCATGTATTTTGTGCTTGACAACTTGAAGAGTTTGGAAGAGGTCAAACCAGCTTTTAACTAATTTGCAGCAATTTGATTGTGTTAAATCACAATGCAATCCAAATTCTTTTTGCATAGAGTTTGCATGTTCTCCCCCCAAACATGCGTGGGGTCTCTCTGGGTACTCTGACTTCCTCTCACAGACCAAAAACATTAATTGGCATCTAACTCCTGAGGGAATAATTTATGATACGAATGACCTAGCTTATTTACCTAGATTTGGTTTATCAAGACAAAGTAGCCATTAGTTAGTACATTATTATTTGTTATGAGTATTAGGATCTATAGTGGAAATTTGTATACATATATCTATATATACATGTCTCTCTATCTCTCTTGATTTTGTATATATTTACATATATTATTTATTGTAACAAATCCTTATTCACTCGCACCTTTTAGAAACCAGTGTTTTCGGTACTTTTCTCTGCCTCCATCCCTGCTACCTATTAGCACCTCTTGTGTTGACACAAGAAATACAGTAACTATGGAAAATGTGGATGATTTATATATAAAAAAAAGATGAACAGTAATTCCAATGAATTTGGTCTGTAGTCTCCTTTTATGTATGCACCCATAGGCGGAATAAGAGTCAGGCTTCTTGAGGGGTAGCTCAGGAAGTTTGCTGACTGTCAATCCAAAATGAAAATTATGTAATAAATTAGAAAATTAAATCAATCAGTTGGTCCCATGTAGCCAGTGAAACGTTGACATTTTCAGTCTGCTAATTTATCTGGAAATCTGTTGACAGTTCAGTTCACCGAATTCAGAGTATCTGAATTCATAAAGCAGGGACAGCCTCAATTGACTTGTATTCTCTCTGACCGCAGCTTGGTCTGACCTAAGATGACCTCTCTGTCGGCCCACCTCTCACCCGATGAAGTGGGGTCTGTTGATGTATATGCTCTTTAAAGGACTCTTTGGTCATATTTTGGCAACCAGATTAGATGAGAATATCAGGAACATTGGAAACTTTGATATCGCAAGAGTGCTTAAACCCTTATTGAAATAAAGTTGACCTTCATGTTCATGACCTCAACAACAGCTGAAAATATATTAGCATTGGTTTGGCTACCATGTGGTCACTATTAGCTTCCTGGCTTTCTTTACACAACGGTAAAACACATGAAATGATCTAAAATCATCAAAAACTCATATG
Source organism: Jordanella pulchra (assembly GCA_034780135.1). NCBI lineage: Eukaryota > Metazoa > Chordata > Actinopteri > Cyprinodontiformes > Cyprinodontidae > Jordanella > Jordanella pulchra. The sequence continues at coordinate 3,579 of JAUZNJ010033079.1, forward strand.
GTTTAGCTGGAAACTCTTTTCCCTACTTTGCCAGATCTGTAACCTCCGTTGATTTCCATTTTTGGAAGCTTAGGGCGTCTCCTAAGTTCAGGAAAGCTTTGATCTGTAGCTGGTCTTAGAGGGAATGTTAAAGACAGTCTGTTTTGCGGCATTCTAGTTCTGAAATAGCCAACAGACCAACTTAGCTTTCAAACAGTCAGAGTGAGATCCTCACCAATGATGACCTAAAGTGTGAAACAAAACATCTTCATTTGACCTTTATTTTGAAAAAATTATAACCAGTTCGGAAAGTAAGACTAGCAACCAGATTCTACAACCTAATGTTACATCTAATCCTCCCTTATGCTCAACAAGAGGTGTCCAATGAGAACATGCAGAAAAGACTGATCTCTGTGACCCACTTGGTGTGCACTATCTGTGTGTGCAACTTAAGAAATCAGTGTGACCTTTGCTGCAGTGCTACACATGGAGATAATGATTCTCTGCAGAGAGACTGAAGTGTAAATGAGGGCTGCTTTTCAGTTTGTTATAGAGCATAATCAAGGCTTTGCTCTGGCACCTCAGGATGGAAATTAGCTGGAATGAGGCAGTGAACTGTGAAGGGCTGGGACAATATGAGGACGAAGCTCACTCATACACATTTACAAACTGACTGATATAATCCTCCTGTGTTTAGGCATGCTTTGAGTATTTACCCTACATGCCACCTGTGTTCAGCCCATACGTGCTTCCCTCCAGAGCAAACTTTGGTGAGAATAAAATGTAGAGAAAGCATCACTGGCTTTAATTTAAAAGATGAATATCAAAGCAGGGTTGAAAGGTAAAAAGCCATTCCCATAAAGGCATGTACCGTGTACATTTTAGGACATTGTTTGTTCTAAGGAAAACAGTTGCCCATTCTTAGGAAAAAACATTTCAAGTTCTTAAGTATTAGGGAAAAACGTCAGTTCACAGGAAAAAAGTTGTCAGTCCTTAGGAAAAACATTAGTTCTCAGATATTAGGAAATGTTGTGGATCATTTTTAAAATTTTATGTGTTTGCCACCGTCATCCTCCATTTTTGTCTGAGCTGACCAATCCGTACTCACATGAACTCCTGGCTTCAGTGCCAAATATCCTATATGATTCTCCATTTCCGATGAGTCATAAGAAAAGAGTGGTTAGACACAATCAATTTCACAAAAAAATTAGGTTTGAGAGAAAAAAATGAAACAAAAGAGGAATTCAATAAGTCACTATTGGTCACTACACATTCCGATTAATTTGCCAGCCTTATCAGAGATGCATTGATTAAGCTGTCTTTCATAAATGTACTCACCAGATTGTGCATAATGTATACATGGGGTATAATGTACATATTATACCTAAGAGTTCAGTGGAGTGAATATTTTGTTTATAGTTTAATGAAAATTAACTGCAAACTAAGCCAATTACATAAGAGAATTATAAGATGCCAAAAATAAAGTGATTGAGCTGACTTGATGTAAAGCTGCTTGCTGCACTTTTGATTTTTCTTCTCCCTTTTTTAAATAAATAGAAACCCAGCTGAGTCTAGACTATGCTATATTATTCAAATTTATATAAACATATTGCAATGGAATAATGGGTTTAGTGTTACTAAATTAGTTATGTCTGTGTGACTAATGGTTTATGCTTAACGCATGTACTGTATGTGCCGAACATTGCCCACACACTGGTCACAATATTGAGATCCTGCTGACAACGGCAAATTGTCGTGTGACAAAAGTATTGAGCATTTAGTTGAATAAAGGAGATTGATGGATATTTACTAAGTTGGCATTTATTTCTTTACAAAGAAATAAGAACAAGGCAGATTATAAACATTCAGTACAATGTTCTGCCCTGTTTTGCTCTGACATGAAAATCTCTAATTAAATTAAAGTCTGAACATTTTTCAGAATCAAAACACATTGCAGACAGCCTGGAGAAAGACAGAAATTGTCTTTTTATGGGGGGATTATTTCTTGTCCCAAAATATTTCCCAACCAGACACTGTGGACCTTGCATGTGGAAAGACATGAGTGAATGATTTTCTGAGTAGGTAATTGGGATAAATCAAAATATGTAATAAGGAATAATGGGAGATTGATTTCTTTTCCCGCAACACTCCTATTCTACTAAATTCTAGGAACCACTAGTAAACTTGCAGAATGGGAGCGAAGGGCTCTGTTAGGAACAATCAAATCTCTGATATCAGATGAGCTTGGCCATTCAAGGCTTATATGTAAGAAAGAGGATTTTAAATTATATTCTAGATTTAACAAGAAGCCATTGGAGATCAGCTAAGATAGGAGAAATATGATCTCTGTTTTTAACTTTCATCAGAACTCTGGCTGCAGCATTTTGGATCAGCTGAATGCTTTTATTTTTTTATTTTTTTCATTTATTTATTCATTTATTTTTTTACGGTGTCCTGTCTAGAGATGTGGCAATAAGAATCAGAGAAGGATCAGCTGAAAGCTTTTAACAACAGTTTGTGGACTTCCTGATAGTAAAGCATTACAATAGTCCAACCTTGAAGTAACAAATGTATGGACTAGTTTCTCAGCATCACCACTGGACAGGATATTTCTAATTTTTGCAATATTCTGGAGATGAAAGACAATAATTCTAGAAACCTCTTTGATATGGGATTTAAATCACAGGTCCTTATCAAAAATTACACCAAGATTTTTTACTTTATTATCTGTGATCCATCCAAATGATCATGATAATCATGAAAATGATAATGATAATCAGTGTATTTTTCAGAGACAATAACTTCTGTTTTGTCTGCATTCAGAAGCAGAGTGGTAAGACTAATCCAGATTTTTATCTCTTCAAGACAGGCCCATAGTCTCTATAATGGGTTAGTTTCATCAGAATTTTTAGACTGATAATGCTGAGTAACATCAGCATAGCAGTGAAAATTAATCTAATAATGTCTAATAATTCTACCAATTGGGATCTTATGTATATAGTAAAGAGAATTGGTCCAAGCACAGATCCCCGTGGTAATCCGTAGGTAACCCTGGAGCATGAGGAAGATTTATCATTGACATAAACAAACTGAAATCTTTTAGAGAAATAAGATTTAAACCAGCCTAGTGCTGTTCCCTTGATTCCTATAAAAAGTTTATTTCCAAAAAAATATTATGATCAACTGCATCAAATGCAGAACTGAGATCTAACAGGACAAGTACAGATACAAGTCCTTTATCTGAGGCCGGGATAATATCATTAGTGACTTTCATCAGAGCTGTTTCAGTGCTATGATGTGCTCTAAAACCTGACTGAAACTCTTAAAAAAGTTAATGTAAGTGGCCACACTTGTTTAGCAACTATTATCTCAAGAAGATGGTTTCTTAAGTAAAATAGAGGTGGAAATCAGAGGAAATACTTCATAAAATAACTTGGTCGGAACTGGATCTAACATACAAGTTGATATCTTAGATGAAGACACTAGTTTTGCTAACTCTGAAATATCAACTGGAATCTAAGTTCAACTGGATCAAAACAGTCGAAACCCAGTTCAGGTTCTATAGGTACCTTAGATGCTGCCTCTCCTTCTGCAGATAAAACAGTCAATTTTAGAGGGGTGCCAATAATTTTATTTTTAAAAGAATCAATCTTATTTAAAAAGAACCCCATAAAATCATTACTGCTACAAGCAGGGGGAATGGACAGTTCAACAGAGGTATGGCCCTGGGCGAGTTTGGCCACTGTATTGAAAAGGAATCTAGGACTATTCTTATTTTCCTCTATTAATGAGCAGAAATATGCTGCTCGCACACAAAACTCCTAAATTTCCCCACTGGTCAGCACAGCGTCTGACTGACACACATTTAAAAGTCCATGGTATGATTGTCCAGATATTTGGGATGAAAATGCCCAAGTGCAATTTGTTTCCGATGAAGAACAGATGAATAATGGATTGTGTGTCTGTATAGTGAGATGGAGAGGGAAGTACTGCGGACCAATCAGTCTCCTACCAGACCAGTATGGAGTTAATTCAGGTTCTCCTGGCCCCAGCCAGTTGTCAGAAGCTAGTCCTCTTTAAACCCTAAAAAGGGTCACCTGGCCAATTCCATATATAGTTCAGTGCATGACAGCTTCATGGCTCCAAGCTCATCGGGCATTCAGATCTGCTGCTCCCTTGTCTCCAGCCCTCCCCCTCACACCTTATTGGGAAAGCTGAAGCAGGCTTGAATAACCACTTCAGTTGCAGTGATTGGTTGAATGCACTGCTTGACTGACTGTCACGATAACAAATGGCAAAGCAGAGGTGGGATTTAGGGCATGTTTTACCCTTGGTTACATAACAGATTGTTTAAAACTTAGAACTGCATTATCTGATAGTGATCTGCTAAAGTGAAACTTTTTTAGGGGAGGAGAACTGTGTTAAAGGAATTTTGAAGGTTAATGAAAAGTGGTCAGAGAAATACTGCTATTTCTTTACATTCAATGCCATATGTTAGCCCAAGGTCCAAAGTCTTAAGATGGGAATGTGTGGGACTTTTCACATTTTGAACAAAGCCAACAGAGTCTAAGATAGCATTAAAGCATTTAAGCTATCACCTTGAATGACTGGGTGGATGTTAAAATCCCCCACTATAATGACCTTGTCAGTATTTAAAACTAAATCAGATAGGAACTCTGAAAATTGATCTAAAAATTCAGAGTAAAGACCGCGTGGACGATACAAAGTTACAAACAGAAGAGGTTTTGTTAAATGTTGAAAAGAATTGTAACTCTTAACTGGCTTTGGACTAATTAGTAAGTCAGTCTTAAAGATTGTTGCTACTCCTCTTTGCCCAGAATTTCTAGGTATGTGAAAATTTAAATAACCAGAGGGAGTTGCCTTATTTATCCTCACATAATCCCCTTGCTGCAGCCAAGTTTCTGAAAGACAACATAAAGCAATTTGATTATCACAAATTACATAATTCAGTAACAGCAGTGGCGGGCCGTGCATTTCACACCTAGGCCTTCAGTAGTACCCAGTCTGAATCAATCCAACCCTTAATAACTATTTTATGGCTAGAAAACTTCTACTGCAGGTACAGCTGCGACACACATAAAAAAGCATCAAAAATAACCTAAACAAAATTGCAATATTATTTAGGAATATAGCAACATTTTAGTCACCAAAAATCCTGATTATTTGTACACAAAATCCATCCTCCTTTCTTTCCTCAAGAAGATTTCAATTACTCTGTTGTGCAGATTATCCATGCGTTTCAGTTCCATCAAGAAGTCCTTTTCTATTGCCATCGAAGCTAATGCTGAAAGTCGAGCCTGCCCTGTCGTATTTCTGGCATAAGTTTTAATTCGTTTAAGGGCTGAGAATGTCCGTTCAACAGAAGCAGTAGACACGGGGATGGCCACCGCCAAACACACAAATGTGAATAGCTGCCTCATGCTCTCATTCAGATTTTTCTGCTGGAAGTCAAGGAGATCAGTGGGAGATTTTCTTGCAAAATCATCCATGGCATACATTACAGTTAGTTCTGTTCTTAGCCAAGGCAGATCAAAAAGTGTTCCGTGGCTCTGTGCTAAGCTGGAAAAGGCTGCATGCGGAAAATTTTTCTGGTATTCCCGAAACTTCTGGGGGTCGAGAAGGGTGACAAAGATCAGTTTTTTGTGGTCTTGAAATCTGGTCTGTGTCTGGCAAATAATATTGTCCAGAATCCGGCTGTGGAGTTGGCGTTAGTGCGCGCGAGGATCTTGCGCAGGACCTCTTCGTGTGCTCGGAGCGCCTGCGGTGCGTTCAATTTCCTCGTATTGGCTCCTCTCTCGCTCAAGGGTGTCACAAAACTCCTTTACCCTTGCCAGACAAAACTGTACATCCAGTTTTTTGTCCTGTAGTATTGAAAAGAGCACATCTGAGTACTCAAAAATGCCATTAAATGTGTGAAGAAAAAAAGAAAACTCAAAATCATCCAGACGTGCTTTAAATCCATCAGCACAGCGCACAGAGTCCTCATCATACTCGTCATGATGCTCCAGAATATGATGAAACAGTTCCTTTAGAGCATCTCTCTTCTCGAAGACTGTATTAACCACTCTGGATGTGTACTGCCACCGTGTTGGTGCCACACGAGGGAGACATCTCTGGCAGATTTCGTCCAGTAATTGCGTGCGCCGAGGCGATCTAGAAAAAAATGCGGCAAGGCCATTGAGGTGGGCGAAAAAGATCTTGCATTCTTTAAGCTTTGAGGCCCCCTGAGTCAATACTAAATTGAGCCGATATCCATAGCAGTGTACGAATAAAGCCAAAGGTGCTCTCTCCTAAACTTTAGCCTGCACCCCATTTAATCCAGAAGACATGACCGCTGCACTGTCAAAACACTGTGCCACAAGTTTACCCAGACATTCATTTTCCACCAAAAATCAGATGATAAAAGCTGCAATGTCATTGACTCGCTTCCCACTGGTAAAATCTTCAAATCTGACAAACCGCTCCTTGACACCTGTGTCCGTTACATAACGCAGAACCAGTGCGAGCTACGCAGCGTTACTCGCGTCTGTCGTCTCATCCACTATAACAGAGACGAACGGTGCTTTATTAACTTTGTTAACAAGGGAGGAGAGATTAAGAGTTAGCTCACAGCTGCAGCTGCTACAGCTAGAAACCATAGATTATCGCCGAAATCTTAGTGCCATGATGGGCCTGAATCTTCAGATGCACATAAAGGCAGAATTAAAGGACTAATGTCTAAGCAGGATCTATAAAAACTCATTTATTTACCTTTAATGCATTTATTTATTAAAATCTACTCCTTGGCCCCGCTATAAAGGTCTTATAAAGTCTTATATAACTTGCTTTTCTGATAACTTGTTTTGATCATGCATTGAGCTTGTGAGAAACTGACTTGTCCTCGTGAGAAATTGACTTGTTTTATCTGTATGCACCGAGCTTGTGACAGCCTTGAAACTGGGAAAAACATGTTTTCGAAGCAGGAAACTTGGAGCGATCCTCCTGCTTCGAAAACATTATTTTTAAAACAGGACATATCATGGAATCGGTTGAGAGTTGGGATTGGCCCTCCTTGCTCGCACACGATCCTCTGTTTGGTAAAGTATAAAGACGGTGAAGTCCCTAAGTTTTAGCAGTCTGCAGCAGGTTGCGTATGAACGCCGAGCTTCATTGATGCTGCTCTGCCCGGACTGATGGCTCTCCAGTCCTATATCAGGGTAAGAGCTCTTAAAGTTTTATGTATGTAGCATCACAGATTGAGTGAAAAGAATGACTGTTGCTTTGCTGTATTCTGTGGCAGAATAAAAATACATTAATTCTAGCAGAAACAGTGTTCTGGGTTATTTGGAGCAGATCATTCCCGATCCTGTCTAAAATTTCATAAAACATGCATTTATCTTTAGTCGAATTGATCACTGCAACAGTGTGTTCATAGGTTTGCCAAAAAAGTAAAACAGACAGCTGATCCAAAATGCTGCTGCCTGAACTAAAATCTAAACTAGAACTAAAAAAATAGAACACATCAGCCCGGTTGTAAAATCCTTACACTGGCTCCCTGTTGCTCAGAGAATAGATTTCAAAATACTTTGTTAGTCTATTACTAAATTACTAAATGGATCAGCAACTCAATTTGCTCGATTTGTTGTCAGTGTATCAACCTCCCAGACCACTTAGGTCTTCTAGTTCAAGTCAGAACCAGATCTGTAACAAACTCTCAGAAGACTGTAAAAGTGGTAAAAGCCTGAGTTCTTTTAACGTTTGTTTAGAACAGCCTTTGAGTGTCGAAGTTAAACTGTTATCTGAGGTATTATTAGTTTAAGGTTGTGGTCCAACTGTTTTTTCTGTTATACATATGCTTTTACATCTACTTCATGTAAAGCACTTTGAATTGTCCACGTACAGAACTGTGCTATACAAATAAACTTTCCTTGCCATGCCTTACTGCATTGTTTTATATGAAACATAAATATTTCTCAAATAAAGTCTATTGTTACAGCTAATCAGGGATCCCTTTAAGGATTGCTACACTCTATTGTGCCTTCCATTTTCTCCATCTGGATATACACAGTAATATAGCACTGAAATTAAGCAGCAAAACCTCTATTCATATTTTATTGTGAGTGTAAAATCAGAGTATTCAGTTTGAATTAATATATCATTTTGAAGTAATAATGTTTTTTGGTTGATTTATTTGGCTTTTAAATGACAATCTTAAACTGTATTCTAATTGGTAGTAAAACAGGAAATCTTAACGTGAAAATGTAAGAAATATGTTTAAGATGACCAATAAGTGAACTTCACCAGGTCAAAAGCTGTGGGATCTCATGCTGTCGGTGAGTTGCCAGCTTAAGTACTTAGTTGTAACAAAAAGCTCTTTCTGTGCATAAAGATAGTCTTGCAGGATGGGTAGGTCACCTTCAAACTGCCTACATGAAGAATATTCAGGGAAAAACACTTTGCTGACACAGACATAGCTGAATAGAGAAGGGGTTTAATTTCAAACCAACCTGGTGTCACAAAGTACAGATCGGATTCCTAAAGACCTGTGCGCACACCCCTTTCTCATAGACATTTCAGATAATGATTACCTACCTCAGTTTTTGCTGTCACTCAGGAAACAGTTCTGACATAAGAATTTAGCATAGACCTACAGATGCAGTACTATTGTCTTCAGAAAAACCATATCCTCCAGATTTAGTCATACATCAGCTCCTTACTGGGACATTAACAAACATAACCATACCATCGTCTAATGTTTGAAATCAGGATTTAATGGGTTTATGGCAGAAGGTTATGTCTCCTGAGAGAACTTTGACATATCTCTGTTTTTATTGAGGCACATCGTTTCTAAGATGTCCTGTGTCCAATATTTTGGGCTGAATTTTTAATGAATGATAGAAAGGATACAATTGTGTTAATCCATTATTTACATAAACAGGAGGCACCTCAAAAGGACAGTGCAACAAATTAGAATTTTGATTTGAAAAAAAGAAACTATTGATTGAATAAATGCATACCTTGTGAAAGTCTAATAATATACATAATAAAAGTGTTCTCATTGCTTAGAATTTGTCATGATTCTGTGCACCAGCTCTGGTCTAATTATCGAATGATCTCCAACTGCTCCAGTGCTCCGCTCTCAGTTAACTCTCCTCAGTTCCACCTGCACCTGTGCCTCTATATACAGTACAAGGCTACCTCAGACCAGAGTCTGGTGCCTCCAGATTCTCTTAGCCAGCCTTTATCCCCATCTGACCTGTTTTGTATATTTTTGCCATGACCTGTTTCTGTCCCTTCAGACCAAGTTTTTGGATTACGATCTGGATCTCTCTTTGCCTTTCGATCTCCTGGTTTTGATTACTGCTAAGTACCAATTTAGATTCTTTTTGGACCTCTGATTCTCCAACCTCGACTCTACTTTTGTCCTCGACTGCGAGTAAAGTTATACCACTCAAGAGTTTGGATCAACTATCTCACCTGCTGTGTTCCTGCTCTGGATCTTCACCGGTTTCTAATCCAATCTTCTGGGCCTACCTCCAAAACCCCTTGAAGTCATCCTTCCATTATCTCTGAAGAAACATTCCGTTATCCATTGCTAATCATCCCCCAGAAGTTCCGGTTGCTGTGGCAGATATTCCTTTCAATGAACTGTTAAACCTTTTTTCAGTGTGTCTGGCTTGAATTCTGTGTCCTCAATTACACACAGTTACAGAATTAGTATACAGGTGCTGGTCATAAAATTAGAATACCATGAAAAAGTAGATTTATTTCAGTAATTCCATTTAAAAAGTGAA